>JAPXFY010002324.1:0-28023 GCA_030674185.1 Monoplex corrugatus
CGAGAACACAGCATGCAGGCCCACTGAAACTTTCAAACTTCAAAACAATTAATTACTCAAGGAGTGTAGCATTAGATTCCAGTGGACCTATCTTAGCTAGCCCTTGCTATTGTACACATATGTACGAAAACGATAAACTGAAGCACTTTAACAAGTGGCATAAACAAACAAAAAACACAAGTTATAAACAAAGGGGAAAAAAAGAAAGTAAAAGAAGCAGTTAGAAGCAAATAAGGGAGAAAAGGGGACAAGTCAGCTTAAACACTATGATGAAAACACATGAAAAATAAATCTGTGGCCCACCTGAGAATCAGACTTATGACCCAGTGTGATCAACATGGCAGTCTGTCCAACTGATATATCAGGACTTCAAAGGTCGAATATGCAGCATGTGCAGCAGTATTCTGCCTGCACGGTGTGAGCAAAACAATCTGCATACTTGTATATGAGAAAATTTAGAATGTTAAGAACAAAACGTTTTCTCTCTAAGTAACATGGATAGAGACACTGACAACCATGGAAGACAGACATGGATAGAGACTGACAACTATGTGATAACAGACATGGATAGAGACTGACAACTTTGCGATAACAGACATGGATAGAGACTGACAACTATGTGATAACAGACATGGATAGAGACTGACAACTATGTGATAACAGACATGGATAGAGACTGACAACTTTGCGATAACAGACATGGATAGAGACTGACAACTATGTGATAACAGACATGGATAGAGACTGACAACTATGTGATAACAGACATGGATAGAGACTGACAACTATGTGATAACAGACATGGATAGAGACTGACAACTATGTGATAACTGACATGGATAGAGACTGACAACTATGTGATAACAGACTTAGATAGAGACTGACAACTATGTGATAACAGACATGGATAGAGACTGACAACTATGTGATAACAGACATGGATAGAGACTGACAATTATGTGATAACAGACATGGATAGAGACTGACAACTATGTGATAACAGACATGGATAGAGACTGACAACTATGTGATAACAGACATGGATAGAGACTGACAACTATGTGATAACAGACATGGATAGAGACTGACAACTATGTGATAACAGACATGGATAGAGACTGACAATTATGTGATAACAGACATGGATAGAGACTGACAACTATGTGATAACAGACATGGATAGAGACTGACAACTATGTGATAACAGACATGGATAGAGACTGACAACTATGTGATAACAGACACGGATAGAGACTGACAACTTTGCGATAACAGACATGGATAGAGACTGACATATGTGATACAGCTGATAGACTGACAACTATGTGATAACAGACATGGATAGAGACTGACAACTATGCAATAACAGACATGGATAGAGACTGACAAACTATGTGATAACAGACATGGATAGAGACTGACAACTATGTGATAACAGACATGGATAGAGACTGACAACTATGTGATAACAGACATGGATAGAGACTGACAACTATGTGATAACAGACATGGATAGAGACTGACAACTTTGCGATAACAGACATGGATAGAGACTGACAACTATGTGATAACAGACATGGATAGAGACTGACAACTATGTGATAACAGACATGGATAGAGACTGACAACTATGTGATAACAGACATGGATAGAGACTGACAACTATGTGATAACAGACATGGATAGAGACTGACAACTATGTGATAACAGACATGGATAGAGACTGACAACTATGTGATAACAGACACGGATAGAGACTGACAACTTGCGATAACAGACATGGATAGAGACTGACAAACTTTTATATCAATGTACGATATAGAACGACAACTATGTGATAACAGACATGGATAGAGACTGACAACTATGTGATAACAGACATGGATAGAGACTGACAACTATGTGATAACAGACATGGATAGAGACTGACAACTATGTGATAACAGACATGGATAGAGACTGACAACTATGTGATAACAGACATGATAGAGACTGACAACTTGTGATAACAGACATGGATAGAGACTGACAACTATGTGATAACAGACATGGATAGAGACTGACAACTATGTGATAACAGACATGGATAGAGACTGACAACTATGTGATAACAGACATGGATAGAGACTGACAACTATGTGATAACAGACATGGATAGAGACTGACAACTATGTGATAACAGACATGGATAGAGACTGACAACTATGTGATAACAGACATGGATAGAGACTGACAACTATGTGATAACAGACATGATAGAGACTGACAACTATGTGATAACAGACATGGATAGAGACTGACAACTATGTGATAACAGACATAGGATAGAGACTGACAACTATGTGATAACAGACATGGATAGAGACTGACAACTATGTGATAACAGACATGGATAGAGACTGACAACTATGTGATAACAGACATAGATAGAGACTGACAAACTAGTGCATAACAGACATGATAGAGACTGACAACTATGTGATAACAGACATTAATAGAGACTGACAACTAGTGTGATAACAGACATGGATAGAGACTGACAACTGTGTGATAACAGACATGGATAGAGACTGACAACTATGTGATAACAGACATGGATAGAGACTGACAACTATGTGATACAGACATGATAGAGTGAAACATGTGATAACAGACATGGATAGAGACTGACAACTTATGTGATAACAGACATGGATAGAGACTGACAACTATGTGATAACAGACATGGATAGAGACTGACAACTATGTGATAACAGACATGGATAGAGACTGACAACTATGTGATAACAGACATGGATAGAGACTGACAACTATGTGATAACAGACATGGATAGAGACTGACAACTATGTGATAACAGACATGGATAGAGACTGACAACTATGTGATAACAGACATGATAGAGACTGACAACTATGTGATAACAGACATGGATAGAGACTGACAACTATGTGATAACAGACATGGATAGAGACTGACAACTATGTGATAACAGACATGATAGATGACTGACAACTATGTGATAACAGACATGGATAGAGACTGACAACTTATGTGATAACAGACATGGATAGAGACTGACAACTTGTGATAACAGACATGGATAGAGACTGACAACTATGTGATAACAGACATGGATAGAGACTGACAACTATGTGATAACAGACATGGATAGAGACTGACATATGTGATAACAGACATGATAGAGACTGACAACTATGTGATAACAGACATGGATAGAGACTGACATAGAGACTTGGACAAACTATGTGATAACAGACATGGATAGAGACTGACAACTATTGATAACAGACATGGATAGAGACTGACAACTATGTGATAACAGACATGGATAGAGACTGACAACTATGTGATAACAGACATGGATAGAGACTGACAACTATGTGATAACAGACATGGATAGAGACTGACAACTTTGCGATAACAGACATGGATAGAGACTGACAACTATGTGATAACAGACATGGATAGAGACTGACAACTATGTGATAACAGACATGGATAGAGACTGACAACTATGTGATAACAGACATTGATAGAGACTGACAACTATGTGATAACAGACATGTATAGAGACTGACAATTATGTGATAACAGACATGGATAGAGACTGACAACTGTGTGATAACAGACATGGATAGAGACTGACAACTATGTGATAACAGACATGGATAGAGACTGACAACTATGTGATAACAGACATGGATAGAGACTGACTATGTGATAACAGACATGAATAGAACTGACAATTATGTGATAACAGACATGGATAGAGACTGACATAGAGATTGACAACTATGTGATAACAGACATGGATAGAGACTGACAACTATATGATAACAGACATGGATAGAGACTGACAACTATGTGATAACAGACATGGATAGAGACTGACAACTATGTGATAACAGACATGGATAGAGACTGACAACTATGTGATAACAGACATGGATAGAGACTGACAACTTTGCGATAACAGACATGGATAGAGACTGACATAGAGACTAACAACTATGTGATAACAGACATGGATAGAGACTGACAACTATGTGATAACAGACATGGATAGAGACTGACAACTATGGCAATAACAGACATGGATAGAGACTGACAACTATGTGATAACAGACATGGATAGAGACTGACAACTATGTGATAACAGACATGGATAGAGACTGACAACTATGTGATAACAGACATGGATAGAGACTGACAACTATGTGATAACAGACATGGATAGAGACTGACAACTTTGCGATAACAGACATGGATAGAGACTGACAACTATGTGATAACAGACATGGATAGAGACTGACAACTATGTGATAACAGACATGGATAGAGACTGACAACTATGTGATAACAGACATGGATAGAGACTGACAACTATGTGATAACAGACATGGATAGAGACTGACGACTATGTGATAACAGACATAGATAGAGACTGACAACTATGTGATAACAGACATGGATAGAAACTGACAACTATGTGATAACAGACATAGATAGAGACTGACAACTATGTGATAACAGACATGGATAGAGACTGACAACTATGTGATAACAGACATGGATAGAGACTGACAACTATGTGATAACAGACATAGATGGAGACTGAAAACTATGCAATAACAGACATTGATAGAGACTGACAACTATGCAATAACAGACATTAATAGAGACTGAACTGTGTGATAACAGACATGGATAGAGACTGACAACTGTGTGATAACAGACATGGATAGAGACTGACAACTATGTGATAACAGACACGGATAGAGACTGACAACTGTGCAATAACAGACATGGATAGAGACTGACAACTATGTGATAACAGACATGGATAGAGACTGACAACTATGTGATAACAGACATGGATAGAGACTGACAACTATGTGATAACAGACATGGATAGAGACTGACAATTATGTGATAACAGACATGGATAGAGACTGACAACTATGTGATAACAGACATGGATAGAGACTGACAACTATGTGATAACAGACATTAATAGAGACTGACAACTTTGCGATAACAGACATGGATAGAGACTGACAACTATGTGGTAACAGACATGGATAGAGACTGACAACTATGTGATAACAGACATGGATAGAAACTGACAACTATGTGATAACAGACATGGATAGAGACTGACAACTGTGTGATAACAGACATGGATAGAGACTGACAACTATGTGATAACTGACATGGATAGAGACTGACAACTATGTGATAACAGACATGGATAGAGACTGACAACTATGTGATAACAGACATGGATAGAGACTGACAACTATGTGATAACAGACATGGATAGAAACTGACAACTATGTGATAACAGACATGGATAGAGACTGACAACTATGTGATAACAGACATGGATAGAGACTGACAACTTTGCGATAACAGACATGGATAGAGACTGACAACTATATGATAACAGACATGGATAGAGACTGACTTACTTTACTTTACTTTTACTTTTTCCTTCTGCTTGTACCGGTGGGCGTCGCGGGGAGATACAGTCGTCTGTCAGCAGCAAGGCGGGTGGCCTGGAGAAGGGACATCTCGTGAGCTCTGAGGGTGTCTGCCACGGAGTCACTCCATCGTCGTCTTGGTCTTCCTCTGGCTCTCCAGCCAGAGTATCTGGTGTTGTATGCCTGAAGAGCTGGATGGTTTAGGGGCATACGTGTGAGGTGTCCGAACCACTTGATCCTCATATGTTCGATGTGTTGTAGGATTGGTGTTGCTCCTACCATGTCTCGTATCACCTCATTTCTGATCTTGTCCCGCCTTGTCTTGTTTACTGCTTTCCTCAGGCATTTCATTTCACAGGTAACCAATTTTCTCGAGGACTTTAGTTAGGGACCATGTCTGGCACTGGTATGTCAGCGTTGGTAGAAAAATGGCGTTGATGAGTTTCGCCTTAGTGCTGGTGGGAATGCTGGGGTGTTTCAGGAGAGGGGCAAGTTGGTAGCTGACTGCGTTGGCTTTCTGGCATCTGGTCTCAATTTCTCTGTCTAGTTTGCCATTTTCAGTGAAGATGCTGCCCAGGTATTTAAATTCACTGGCTTGCTTCAACTGGGTTCCGTTGATGTTGATGTCCAGTTTGTTTGGTCTCTTACTGACAGTCATGACCTCGGTCTTGCTGACGCTGATCTTCATGCCGTATGTCTCGCAGCTTTCATTGAGCTGGTCTGTGTGCTCCTGTAGCTGTATCTTGTCATTGTTCACCATTGCCTGGTCGTCTGCAAACATGAGTTCATAGAGTGCCTCAGGGTCTGGGTTTGCCTCCTTCGTAATCTGATCCATGTAGATCACGAAGAGAAGAGGGGAGAGATTACAGCCCTGCCTTACTCCCGATGTCACTGGGAACCAGTCAGATGTTCCACTGGCGGTGCGGACTGCACTCCTGTTGGCGTAGATGGCCCGAATGTTGTCTAGAGACTGACAACTGTGTGATAACAGACATGGATAGAGACTGACAACTGTGTGATAACAGACATGGATAGAGGGGGCGCGACTCTGTAAGCAACCCTAGCAGCACAGAAAGAGCTCCGGTGGATGACATTTTTTTTTGTTATGTTCTGCGTGAGGACAGTGCCTGAAAGTCTGCAAGCATGTGCACGATGGAACTGAGAAAGTGTTTTGTGACTGTGGTGGCGTTATGTTTGCTTGTTTCGTCGATGCGAGGAGTCCTTGTGAGTACACAGCAGACCGGTCACAACCAAAATGGCGGACATTTTTATAGCGATACTGCCAACACTGCTAACACTCGTGAGTTTATGTTAAGCCTCAGGCACCACCCCCTTTCCAAGATCGCTCCCAGCATAGACATTGACTATGGGGAAATGAAAGGCAGACAGAAGAAGAGAGGGTCCAGGGGAGGGGTCAGGAATCGGCTACGTCGTAGAGGGGCTAGGCTTCCTATGCCTACTGTGACATTCACCAACGCCCGGTCCGTAAACAACAAGATGGACGAGTTGGCAGCGCTCGTGCAACACGACGGCGACTATCGCCGCAGTAACATCATCTGTGTTACCGAGACTTGGCTGTCAGGGGAGAAGAACGCTGATCTTGATGGTTTTACAGCAGTCAGACTGGACAGAGATACAGTGAAAACAGAGAAAAAGATAGGGGGAGGACTGATCATGTTTGTAAACAAAGACTGGGCTACCAACATAACTGTGAGGGAAACTGTCAGTACACATGACTGCGAGATCTTGTAGTGCCCGCACTACCTGCCCCGTGAATTCACACAGGTTTCAGTTATTTTAGCGTACGTGCCAGGCCCGAACGACGACGCAGCGGCAGAGAGCATCGCCGAGTGCTATAATCGTGCGCTCAGCAGGTCAGCCGACCAGCCCGTGTTGTTGTTAGGTGACTTTAACACGTGCGATGTGTCCAAACACTTACCTCAACTCCAGCAGTGTGTAACAAATCCGACACGCATGGGTAACATCCTTGACAAGTGTTTCGTAAACATTCACGATGCCTACACAGACCGCTACTCGCCACCCCTTGGTAAATCGGACCACAATGTCATTCACCTGCTTCCCAAATATAAACAGTTAATAAAGAGGGAGGGGTTAAAGACACGTTCTGTTAGTCAATGGGATTATGAGACAGCAGAGACTTTGAGGGGTTGCTTTGAAACCACAGACTGGAATGTGTTTTTCGAAGATGAGGATGATCTTGACATTGTTTCTGACTCTGTCACATCGTATGTTCGTTTTTGTGAAGAGAATGTTGTCACAAAAAAAGAAGTAAAGGTGTATTCAAACACTAAGCCTTGGGTTAATAAGGAAATGAAGCAGATTTTATTAGAGAAAAAGAAGGCTTATTTACAGGGGGATAAAGAAAGACAAAAAGAGTTAAACAGGGAGTTTAGAAGGAAAAGTAAAGTTGCTAAAAGGGAATACAAGGACAAAGTGGAGGAAAAGTTGACACAGGGGAATGGGAGGGCGGCATGGGATGGGTTGAATACGATGATGGGGAAGAAGGTAAAAAAGCAAGGCGTGAAGTGTGATGACCCGGTTTCTTTCTCCAATGACCTAAATGCGTTCTATGCACGCTTTGACAACAAGGACTTTTCTCGTGAAATTGAACGTGTGTGTCAGCCTCTATTTACTACCCCCAATAATGTCACTGTTTCAGAAGCCATGGTAAAGAAAGTTTTCTCTCGTTTGAATCCAAGGAAAGCTAGTGGACCAGATGGGGTGGGGGGAAAAGTCTTAAAAGAATGTTCTAGTCAGCTTTGTGTTGTTTTTAGTCGTTTGTTTCAGTTGTTTATGAACTTTCATTTTGTTCCTAGAATCTGGCGTACATCTACCATCATTCCTGTTGCCAAAAAGCCAAATGCAAAAGACATGAATGATTACAGGCCGGTGGCCTTGACATCTGTGATCTGTAAATGCATGGAAAGGATAGTATGTGACCAGCTGACAGCCTCTGTGGCCGATCGCATGGACCCCCTGCAGTTTGCCTATAAGGCAAAGCGGGGTGTCGAAGATGCGACCTTGACCTTACTTGATCTAGCGTTCTCTCATCTTGACAAAGCTGGTACCTTTGTACGGGTCTTGATGATGGATTTTAGTTCCGCGTTTAATACGCTTCAACCCCACTTGCTGATCAAGCGTCTTCTTGACATCGAGGTCAGCCCAGGCCTTGTGCTCTGGATCCGTTCTTTTCTATGCAATCGGCCACAGAGAGTCAGCATTGATGGCATTATGTCTAAGGAACTCGTTTTAAATACAGGTGCGCCGCAGGGCTGCGTTCTCTCCCCGGTTTTATTTTCAATTTATACCAACGAAATGACGTGCAACACTAACATTCTTGCACTTGTGAAGTTTGCAGATGATATGGCCCTTATTGCTAGAATGAAAGATGAACATACTCTTTCTCAGTATTTTGATTTTATCAGTAATCTTGCCCTCTGGTTCGATGAAAGTTTTCTAAAACTGAATATCAAAAAGACTAAAGAAATTTGTTTTGGGACAGACCGTGCGAGCGATCCCGCCCTGCTACGCCCCGTCCAAATTGATTCTGAAAACGTTGAAAAAGTTGACTCGTTTAAATATTTGGGCACAGTTTTAGACAGGGATTTGAAGTTCAGTGAACACGTTGATTTTATTTGTAAAAAGGCTAACCAGAGGATGTACCTCATTCGAAAACTGAAGAGTTTTGATGTTGATTCTGCTGTTTTACAACTTGTTTACAGATCTTTAGTGGAAAGCATTTTAGCCTTTAATATCGTGACCTGGTATGGGAATCTGCGTGTGAAAGAGAAGACCAGATTAAATGGCATTGTAAATTCAGCTAGTAAAGTGATAGGTAAAAAACAGAAATCCTTGCCAGATATCCACCATCAGACAGTCAAGAAGAAGGCCCAAAGTATCTTGATTGATGACAAGCACCCACTGCGGAACTGCTTTCAGTTTCTGCGTTCGGGGCGTAGACTCCGTGTACCAGCTTGGAAAAGAAATCTTTACCGCTTTTCTTTTGTCCCGTCTGCTATCACCATCCTTAATGCAGACGTGTTGTAGGCCTATGATGCGGCCCTAGGGTCACTCAACTGCTCCCTCGTGTGAATGCGAGAATGGGTTGGCTGCTGATGTACGATTTATATTTTAGGCATTTTATGTTAACGTAGGAGTGTGTGGGTGTGCGTGTGTGTGTGTGTGAATGTGTGTGTGTGTGTGTGTCAGAGTTTCCGCTAGCATCCAGAATCTACCAGTACCGGTTACCGGCAGCCAAAATTTGTATCGGTTCTAGGGCTAAAATTGCCGGTAGCCTACCATGAATAACCCATTCTCGTAACACGGCTGTTCCCGAGCAAGATTTTAGTTAGATCGAGAGCAGGAGCAGCAGAGGGGAGGGGAGGGATATAACGATAACCAGATGTGGACTGTCAAGTGGCAGCTTGGCCAGTTGAAAATTGCATCACGTCAGCTTTCGGCCTGCCTGGCGATAACATAACAACGTGTGGGCCAGCAGCGTGTGAAAGGAAGGGAGAAAATTAATCTGGTTTCTACAGGCGGCTAGACCGCCGTCTAACTGTAGGCATCAGCGATGCTGCCTCGATACTATAGCGATAAATAGGGTAAGCAAATGGTTAGGGCCGAATTCTTGAGTCTATCGGTACTGGATACTGAAGCAGTGCATTTTTGCCGGTTCAAACCTTTTGTTCACCGGTAAAAACCGGCATATGTCGGTCTAACGGAAGCTGTGTGTCTGTGTGTGTGTGTGTGTGTGTGTGTGAGTGTGTGTGTGTGTGTGTGTGTGTGTGGTACATGCGTGCACACGTTGGATAGTTGGCCTGACTTTTAATTGTTATATGCATGTGGATTTTACTCGTTGCTGTGCTGCCAAAGAAAAATTTCCATGTTTGTTAACATATATGGACAATAAAGTTTTTCAATTCAATTCAATTCAATTCAATAGAGACTGACAACTTTGCAATAACAGACATGGATAGAGACTGACATAGAGACTGACAACTATGTGATAACAGACATGGATAGAGACTGACAACTATGCGATAACAGACATGGATAGAGACTGGCAACTATGCAATAACAGACATGGATAGAGACTGACATAGAGACGAACAACTATGTGATAACAGACATGGATAGAGACTGACAACTATGCAATAACAGACATGGATAGAGACTGACAACTATGCGATGACAGACATGGATAGAGACTGACAACTGTGCAATAACAGACATGGATAGAGACTGACAACTATGCGATAACAGACATGGATAGAGACTGACAACTATGCGATAACAGACATTGATAGAGACTGACATAGAGACTGACAACTATGTGATAACAGACATGGATAGAGACTGACAACTATGCGATAACAGACATGGATAGAGACTGACAACTATGTGATAACAGACATGGATAGAGACTGACAACTATGCAATAACAGACATGGATAGAGACTGACAACTATGTGATAACAGACATGGATAGAGACTGACAACTATGCAATAACAGACATGGATAGAGACTGACAACTGTGCAATAACAGACATGGATAGAGACTGACAACTATGCGATAACAGACATGGATAGAGACTGACAACTATGTGATAGCAGACATGGATAGAGACTGACATAGAGACTGACAACTGTGATAACAGACATGCATAGAGACTGACAACTATGTAATAACAGACATTGATAGAGACTGACAACTATGTGATAACAGACATGGATAGAGACTGACAACTATGCAATAACAGACATGGATAGAGACTGACATAGAGACTAACAACTATGCGATAACAGACATGGATAGAGACTGACAACTATGCAATAACAGACATGGATAGAGACTGACAACTATGCAATAACAGATATGGATAGAGACTTGAAAACTATGCGATAACAGACATGGATAGAGACTGACAACTATGCAATAACAGATATGGATAGAGACTTGAAAACTATGCGATAACAGACCTGGATAGAGACTGACAACTATGCAATAACAGACATGGATAGAGACTTGAAAACTATGCGATAACAGACATGGATAGAGACTGACAACTATGCAATAACAGATATGGATAGAGACTTGAAAACTATGTGATAACAGACATGGATAGAGACTGACAACTGTGCAATAACAGACATGGATAGAGACTGACATAGAGACTGACAACTATGTGATAACAGACATGGATAGAGACTGACAACTATATGATAACAGACATGGATAGAGACTGACAACTATGCGATAACAGACATGGATAGAGACTGACAACTATGCAATAACAGACATGGATAGAGACTGACAACTGTGCAATAACAGACATGGATAGAGACTAACATAGAGACTGACAACTATATGATAACAGAGCAGTGTTTTCCTGCTGAAATAACAACTTGACTATTTCGAGTACATTGTTGCATGAGTTTCATGTTTTCTACCAGGGGCAAAATTGCAACTGCAGTGAAAACCACTGATTGTGATCAAATGGCTGTTGACTTGTAAAGTGTGTATGTGGTTTTGTTTGTTTTTATCATGGACAATTTTGAAGCTGTTAATGTAGTTTTATATGTTTACAGGTAGAACCTTTGAGGCTTGGTTGGCTGATCTGGTGCATAAATTGGAAAATGGTCTTTTTCCGCGCATTGACAACAGGATTTACCGGTAACTGTTTTCTTGCAGGGGTGAAGCCCCCCCCTCTCTCTCTCTCTCTCTCTCTCTCTCTCTCTCTCTCTCTCTCTCTCTCTTCTCTCTCTCTCTCTCTCTCTTTCTTCTCTCTCTCTCTCTCTCTCTCTCTCTCTCTCAGGCACACGCATGTTGGATGTTCGCGTGCAACCTGCATGTATGTGCACACACACACACACACACACACACACATACACACACACACACACACACACACACACACACACACACACACACACACACACACACACACACACACACACACACACACACACACACACACACACTCACTTTTTCCAGTTAGGTTAATTCACAAACTTGATAATTTTGTATCAGAGTTAACATCTTCAGCTTGAACAGATGTGAAAACATTTTGCTGTGTTGTTTTGTCCTAAATCTAGTGAGCATGCTATTTTGTTCTTTGGAACATGTTATTTTGTTCTTTTATATAAACTTGACAAAGACCAGTTGTTCAAAATTTGTACTTATTTTGTTTTGTCATTTAAATGCATGTTTTTATGTTTTTTTTCTTTTTTCATACATTTATGATGCTTTCAAGTTAGTTATATTATGAAGATTCCTGAGAAGTATACGACATTTCTGAAGTGTTTCATAGTATCTTGTATTTCTTCGCATTTCAAAAAGGAATTTCATAGCATTTTGCTTTTCTTTATATTGGAAAATGGTCATGTAGATCATGCCGCATGTAATATATCCATATAATTGACAGCTCAGGAGAGTGCACAGCTTCAGATGGTAAACTGCAAGGGAGGAGGAAACTGTTGAGAGAAATATATCTATAGTAGGTCAGGCTCAGAAAATATACATAAACAGTAGGAGATTTTAGTCCTCACATTATGTGATCCTTTCTAATGGAACTGCCCGTAAGTTCCACAGGCCAGGTTGTGCTTGAAGCCTGAGAATGGTGATTAGGGGTTTAGATGAAGAATGTGTTATTTTTTTTTAGTTTTAGGTTCATAGCTATTCATTCTATCATTTTCTGTCCATATTTTTTCCCAAAACTGCAAAAGAATGCCTAAAGTTTTACAGTTTTGGCCTACAGTTTTACAGTTTTGGGAGCTACAAATGAACCAACAAAGTGCAACAAAATTATTGAATGTATGAAAATTGCGGATTATAATTATTGTGCGAGTATTTTATGTAGTTTCAGTAATTTTCTTTGAGATTTAGACTTGTTGCTAAGGATTTAATCAGTTGTGTGATCAAAATCTTGTTTTCTCAAAATGGCTGATTTTTCATATACACTTTAAAACAGAATGTCTCCAATAGTTTTCACAGTAGAGAAATTAAATTGGTATCATTATTAACTGTAGAGTATAAAGTTTTCTGGAAATTGTTAAACTAAAAAGTGCACAATGCAACTTATCAGTGACTTATGAGAATGGATCACACATATTTGTTTGTTTGTTTGTTTGTTGTTTTTCCAAGATGGTGTTGATTCTTTATTAAACAAGATATTTGATCTCATTTGGACAAAAAAGGCAAGGCCAAGGAAGTGGAGAAGGCAAGAGAGAAAGAGGTGATGTGTGTACATGTGGCACTGTAAACAGAATGAAAGACAGATCAGAAGGGGGCAAACCCAGGTCTGAAATGGGCAAACTGAGGTCTGAAGAGGGCATACTTAGGTCTGAAGGGAGCAAACCTAGTTCTGAAGGGGGCAAGCCTAGGTTTGAAGGGGAAAAATTTATCCTTACGATTTGTTAATCTAATCTAGTCTTTCATTCAGTCATTTTTAAGCCCAGTTGAAACAAAGCTGTGTGTTGTGCAGGTTTGAACACGAGCCTGAGTGTGTGGCAAGAACCAGTGACTGTTTCACTATGAAAGTCAGCACCACTTTCCTGCCAGAAAACAGCAATATCAACCCAGGTCACTTTGTGCATGTTTATAGAATTACGTGAGTGACCTTTTTCGTTTAGACTGCAATAGTTGAATGCACACACATACACACATGCACGCATGCGCAGATTGCGCAAGCAAAGCAAAAGCTATTTGAACCAGCTTTTTTCTGTGTTAGGTATTAGGATTATTCAACTAGCACCACCTTCATCACCACCAGCAGACACAACCATCACTTCAATATCATCATCATCAACAATAACAGTAGAGGTACAAAGCACCCATGCAAAAACATATTCTTACTAACAGATATATATTATGTCCTGTACTGTGCTTTTGAGCAGTTTTATTTCCATACTATTTCTGATTATCCTCAAATATTGTGACAAAAGGAAACAATTCATCTAAACCACCCTTCTCCTATGGCTATAAGTAAACCATCCATCTAACCAAAGCAACCAAGCAAGCAAGCAAGAAAGGGAAACGTGAAAGACTGAACGATAGCAGTGGGCCGGGAAGCTGGTGCGCTGTTCTGTACCAGTAGTCCTGCCCTGTGACAATTAAGTAATCAGTCACATTTCCCCGCCGTACTGACACCAGTTCTACTCATTAAGAAAACATGTCAGAAAGTAGACATGCAATAGCATTAGCTGGTTGATTTGTATGTCTGTCTAAAAGAGCATTTAGAGAGTTAAGGATGATTGGAAAAAAGCGTTCATCGCTTATTTGTTGTTTTAGAGTGACTACGATTGCATACAGAGCATGAATTTACCTAGATGTGAAATCCTTGTGACAGTTTTATACGAAGTGTTGGGTATCATTTCAAAGCTCATTCTTTCCCCTTTCCTCTGTAAGCATAGATCTATACTTTTTGTCTTCGTAAGGGAGATGAGAGAAAATAGTTGACATATTAGCACTGTAAATTTTCCTGCTGACAGTGCTGCCTCTGCTGCTGGCACTGAGTGGGAAAGGAAGAGGTTGCACTGGCATAGCTGATCTCATTATTCACAGGGTTATGAACTCTGGCTGAGAAGGTTACAGCCAACTAAGTGATAGGCTGTGCACGGTGGTGTGGAGTTAAGAGTGGACAGCAGACGATGCAATATTGTTGATGTGTTTTTATTATGTGGAATGTGGTAGAATGTCCATGGATGAAGACGCAGACCGCAACATGTCATGCCAGTTAGTGACTCGACATTGGATCATCACAGACATGGATGGTAGAGAAGAACGTGTAGATGGAGAAGGTGTTGTAGGTGAGTTATTTCCCTTGTGTAGCAATGAGTTATTTTTCTTGTGTAGCAATGCCTTTTGCGTAGTATCTTTTGTATAGCAAGAAAAAGAAAACTGTTCAGTTTCCATCATCATCACCATCATCACTACACTTACAATCAGTGCTTATTTCTCCATTGATAAGATCAAAACCAAGGCACCTCAAGGTGTACTAAAGCGTATGTTTACAACATGATGACATACAACACATCCACATGGTATGAAGAAACAGCTCATCTATTCAGTAGATTGGAATCATCTTGTATCTTTTAATTGTCTTTGTGCACTGCAGTTAGTATTACCAACCAAAGTAGAGAAGAAGACAACCAAAGCTTGCAAAAAAAACTTCTAGTGATGTGCCTTCGTATGGTGCCATTGACTTTTTGAAAAATAAGAACTCAGATCCTGATGTGACTCGAATACGCACTACAACAAAGACGACGGTGTTAAGGTCTCATGGTCTCCTTGTTTCACTATCAGAGCTGTTCAGCCCAGTATTCCCTTTCTATTACTATTAGAGCCATTTAAACATTTGACTTCCTTAGCTTGTCTGAAAGGTTGTGGATAGACAGAGGAAGTCAAAGGGTGAACAAATTTCATACATAGTAAGGCCATGCTTTGAATTATTTTTGTTTTGTAATTGGATAGCATTTTGTTTGTTATGCTTAGGTTTATTGGAATATGATATAAACAAAACTCATGACTGAAGTACTGATGTAAGTATAAACAACTGCAGTTGTGTCAAAGTAATGTTTGTGCATTTTCCTGAGCTGCAAATTTATACTGTGACTAACTGTGCTGACTATACAATGATATACCAGTAACTGAAATGATTGTGTTGTAAGATACAACTGAATGTGAATATACACTGGAATATGATTGTTTATATAGTGAGATGTGATTGACTGTGCTGAGTGGACAATGTAATATAATAGACTATTCTGAATATGCAAGTACCTGGACAACATGTGTAATAATATAAGATTGTTTAAACATAGATAAAATTGAAATATGCTTGGACATGCAGGTGAATTTCCCGTTATGACTCCAGGAGCGTCATTCTCATGGGTCAGTTGTACGACATTTTGCACCACATATGGCAGCATGAAGGGGTCATTTACCATGAAAAATCTGCAGACAGGTCAGTTGTCTTGCTTAACTTTCATACCTCCTGTCGCTGTTTTGTTTTGTTTCATTTTGATCAGTTTTTATTGAAATTACAGAATGTCTCTTCCACATTTTGTTGTTGCTTTTAACACACGCACAAACATACTTATACACACCAAGCACAGAAGGTTCTGTTCTCACATTTTAGTCATTACATCATGGATCATGTATTCGGGTGGAAAGTCGGAAGCTATAACAAAAATGACCATAGTATGAGCAGCAATGATAACATTGATAATACTTAACCCTATCCCTGCCACAGCATAGTAACATTTTGGTATTGTTGTGTGCCAGGGCAAAATTTCTTTGGTAGGTTCACTAATCTGGTTACTGCTCATTCATTTACCGAGATATCTGTTAGGTTTGTGGTATTTTTTGCTTGTAGCCTTGGCTATTATGGGATATCAGTAATGATTTGGTTAGTAATTGATATAATGAATGAGTTTTGGAACATTTACACACATATTGCAGCACATAAAACCAAACAAAGGACTCCAAAAACTGGTTTTTATGTGTAATCAACATCAAAGGAACTATGTGGTATTCACATTACAGACAGTAATTGTTGCTCTTTATAAAAATCCTTAATTACTGGTAGTAATGTAACATATAACCCAGGCACAGATGGACAGATTTCTTGTTCTTGTTTGGTTCACTAATCTGTTTACTGCTCATAAATTTATTGAGATACCTGTTAGATGTGTGGGGTTTTTTTTCCGTGTACCCTTGGTTATGATATGATATCATAATAATTTGATTTTGTTTATAATTAGTATGTTAAAATATGACATAATGAACATTCCTGCCCCACCCTTCCCCACCCCCACCCCCAAAAAAAGGACAATTTGGGAACATTCGCAAACACATTGCCGGAAAAAAAAACACACACAAGACTCCAAAAACTGGTTCTAGTGTAAAATAAACATACAGTGTTCATATTATTGAAAGGCTTGATTAAGTGGTCACATGATATGTGCAGCAACTAAAATAGTTCTCCAGTGTACCACCCAAACGCATCCCTGACAAAGTTAGTGAGTTCTTCAAAAGAAAAATACAGCGAAAAGAAGAAATTTTAGTTCCCTCTCCAATCCTTCAGTGCCTCACCCCATTTACCATGTACCTACTTCTCTTTCTTTCGACTGTGTTTAAGAAATTTCTCTTCTCCGAACTGAAAGTGTGAATATTTCTTTGAATACAGATGTGGCACCACAGAGCTTTAAATATGCCCTAGTCAGCCCCTTGCTCAAAAAGTTTATCTCTCACAGCTGATGAGTCATTTAGAAGTTAATGTTCTTGATTTTAGTCAGCCTATCATAAAACCAAATAGTACAGAAACTGCTTAGTTTAAAAGTTGTTAATGATCTTCTTAAGGTTTTCAAAGAGTGTAATTCTTTCACTACTACATTTTTCAGCAGCATCTTACTACCATAAGTACTGTTCATGAGTGGTTCAGGTCATCATACCTGTGTAGTCAAACTCAGTCTATTTATAAAAGAGAATAGTGGATGAATGTTTCATACATTTAAAAGCCATTGTAATATTATGTTCACTTATTCTTTTTGCATAATACAAGATATTTCCATGTTTCAGGTGATGAGATCGAAATCACGTGCCCCACTTTCCATATGAAGTGTCTGCCTTACAAACTGGGCTCAGATCGCAATCAGCTGCTGCTGGAGAGGAAGAAAAGATTGTGATAACTACAGAGTTGTGGGGAAAAAAAAAGACACAGCACACACTCTTTTTCTGTCAAGAGCATTTATACCTCGGAGTCATTATGGTACACCTAAATGAATAGAAAACTAGTGGTGACATTCAAGAAATGTCTTGAGTGGTTCGTGAATGGAAATCTTTTTTTTTTCTAATGGAAGTGGAGCTCTTGCTTGCTTGTTTGTTTATGATTGATGGTTGGTTGGTTAGTCTTACATGGGTATTTGTTTATTTTTTAATTTTTATTTATTTATTTATTTATCTATTTGTTTGTTTATGTATTTATTTGTTTATTTATTTATTTGAAAATTCTAAGCTAGGTCATCTTACAGTTTCGCACATGAACCATTATCTTAAACTGATGCCTTCTTCAACCTGCCTGGGCCATCAAGAGAAGAGGACAGCTGTACACATGTTTTAGTGACATCAGCTCTGTCTTGTGGACCAGTACGTGTGGCTGACAGTAGTTCTGCTGACCCCGAGTCCCATAGCAGCGGCATAAACTAGAGAAAATGGCTAGTTTCATGACCAGTTGTGGCCTAACCATGTAGATGGTGAACACAAGAAGAATTATCCCCAAATTTCAAAGTAAAAATGGTGCTTTTTTTTTTTTTTTTAATTAAATTTCTTAATGTTTTTGAATGAAGCATGACAAATATGCTTCTAGGTTGTGTTAAGGGACTTTTAACCCTTTCCCATTTGCAGATTCTGTTCAGAAACTCTTCCTAGTATTCGGAGATTTCCAAAAGCGTGTGAATGAAAAGGTCAGATGCTGACCGATATCTTGTAAATGAGGCAATGTGTGGTACGAAACTCGGTATCATTCTTTCATTGGTTAATCCTGACTTTCACGGGAAACTTCATTCATGAGGTGTGTGTAACCCCTAGTGCTTGAGCGTGATGGAAATTCCCCACCAGTCCTAAGTGACAGGCGGCGGGCTGCGGCGGGTGTAAATAAAAAGCGGGGTTTCCCGGTCGGCGGGCTGCGGCAGGATAAAATGGGAAAGGGTTAATTAAACTGATAACAGTGTTGTGAAACAGATTTCTTTGGGAAGGTTAATGCAGTGATATAATAGTTTATCATAGATTCTTGGTGCAGTGTTGTTGATGCCAACTCAGACCAGCAGTATCATTTTAATCCTTTGACTCCCGCACCCTGTCCACTAGCATCCTGCATCATCAAGAATGCTAGCAAAGTAAAAACTTAAACCTTTGATCCCTTCACCCCATCCACCAGCTTCCTGCAGGAAGCTGGTGGATCGGATGAGGAAGTCAAAGATTTGTTTTTGCCATTGGTGGATAAGGTGCAGGAGTCAAAAAGGGTTAATGAAACACCCATGAACTGGATGGGACTCAACTGTGTGGTCCCAGTCTTCCCAATGAGCCCATAGCTCACTTTGAAGTTTGGGTAGAAACTGATGGGAATAGAAAAACCGCACAGTAACTTAGACTTAATGCGATTTCAACCTCTATCCCACTAGTCATTAGTCTGTAGTACTAACCGCTGTTGGTAGTGGTATGATGTTGAGGTGAATTTTTTACCACCAGTAAAATGTTGAACATAAGATGTGGTCAGTCTTACCATTTGGTAACAGTACGAGTGCTGTGTTCTGAAATTTTGAAGTGTGTGCCTATCACTGTCTCTAGGAAGTGTGTCCAGAATGTGAGGCAGAGTATGAACGTTACCTCCGCACAAGTGCAGAGGTTTCACTAGATGTTTAATATAATACTAATAGTGTGATTGCAAGCGATTTCATTTAATTCTTTGTGAACATTAGAAATGAAGACATGTCGTTGGCTGTTTGGTGAACATCACTTCATCATGGAGAGACTTCATAGGGAGGGGAGATGGGCACCACCATCAGTATGCTGGTCCTGAGAAATACTGAAGTCTCTGCTACCTCACTCTCCTGTATTCCTCAGGAGTTACAGGACAACTTTAACTCCATCATGGAAAGAGATTTTCTTTTATGTCTAATGAACATGTATACAAACTGTGTGCATGAAGATGTTTCATTTGATGTTTAATGAACATTACTGCAGCATGGAATTGTGATTTTCATTAATGTTTAATAAACGTTATTTTTAATGTGAACGGAGTTTGGTTTTTTCCTTTTTGATCATTTGTTCATTCAGCATTTGATGAACATTATTAGAAGTTTGGATGAAGAGGATAGCTGATGTTTAATGAATATTACTGGTGTTTTGTTTCTGGCCACTGGGGATCATATTACATTTAAAAAACCAACAGTGAAGTGGTGGCTTAATAGATTAAAAATCTACCGGGGAAATGTTGGCTGGCTGCCTCAGGTGATGGACCTGTGGACTCAAGGTTTGATGTCTCAAGTTCAGTCATAGTCTGCATTATAAAAATTGGCCTGTTTATGGGTGATTTTAACTCAGTAATGTCAGCTTTATGTTTTGTGGGTCCTGTTCTACCCTCTTGACATTTCAAAATCTTTCCTGCGTTTGGGTTCTGTGCAGGCTCAAAGAATCTGCCAGATATTTACAAGCAGATGGGTTGGATTGAATATAGAATTTCTGAGGAAACAGATCCTCTTGAGCGAATTCCAAACTCTAAACTATTTAGTGAGAGAAGCCTGAGAATCAGGCTTTATTCTGAGGATGGGTTTTATGCTCCTTCGCTAGACCTTGAATGGAATTTTGGGAGCTGGTCTTGAGACTGTAAAATGAGATCTTGTATGTAGCATTCACACAGCACACGCACAAAATCTCATGGCAACAAAGAGGTTTGTCGTGGCAAAATTTTGCAGAATATTCACTCTGATTAGAGAAAGATTACAAACAGAAGAAAAGAGGGATGCCATCTCATGGCAGGGACATTACATTTTAACTTTCTGCCATCTGCAGATAGGTGTTCTTATGCGACTGCCACTCATGATCGACCAACATGAGTGGGGCCAGCCATATGGCAAACCATTTGGTCTGACCGTATTGTTTGTGACTAGAGTCAAAAGCTTGCACCAGGAGATGACTGAAGTGGATGCTGTACGTCTTTTATGCATTAGAAATTTGTATAATTAAAAAATGAAAAGAAAGGACCGACTTGTAAAATAGTGAGTCTTTTGTTATGTTTTGGTACAGTGCTCTGTCAGTTGTATAATTTGCTGTAACTGCCCACTAACACACAGAAATATGTTTTGACATGTAATCACAAAGATTGTGCAGGTATGGGACAGAGAATGTGTGTTTAGGGGGATAGTGACAGAGAACCTGTCTCTGTGTGTGTGTGTGTATAATAATAATAAGAGACCATTTATAAGCGCACATCTCTGCCTACGGCGGAGCTTATGACGCTTTACAATCATTCACTCACAATATTTCAATCTCTCGGACCTCACGTACATACACTAAATACACAATACAAGTAATAGAATAAATCCATAAAAATACTACATACGCTACAATCATACACGGATTCTCACGCAAGTCCAAATGCACCCCACGGCTATACCCCAAAGTACTGTGAGGCACATTGGGCTCTATAATCACCCACCCCCCACACCCCACCTACCTACTATAACATACACACACACTAACACACCTTTTCTACTATTAGGCTGGGGGGAAATGAGGTTGAACTTACTGATAATATTTTTGAAAGAGGTGAGTTTTTAGAGCTGTTTTGAAAGAAGAAGTCGATTTTAGGTGTCGGATTTCAAAGGGAAGAGAGTTCCAGATAGGGGGGCTGCGAAGGAGAAAGAGCGATGTCCAAATGTTTTTGTGCGCACGCGTGGAACACAGAGCAATCTGGTATCAGCAATGGAGCGGAGATTTCTAGAAGGAGTGTACACAGAGAGAAGATCAGCCAGGTAGCGAGGAGAGACATCAGAGAAAAAAGAGTGGCATAGTGAGGCAAGCTTATAGTCAATGCGAGCTTGAACAGGCAACCAGTGAAGGGATTTGAGAATAGGTGTGACATGATCATGCTTGCAGGAACGAGAAACAAGTTTAGCGGCAGAGTTTTGTACTTTTTGAAGTTTGTCTAATTGATTTTGAGGACAGCCAGAAAAGAGGGAGTTACAGTAGTCTAATTTGGAGAGAACAAAGGCAGAAAGAAATGTTTTGGTAGCGTCTTCTGAAAGTAAGTGGCGAATATAACTAATGCGTCTAAGGTCAATGTATGCTTTGCGGCAGACTGTCTGTACATGTGTTGAGATACTCATGTCTTTGCTGAAGTGGAAGCCAAGATTTCGTGCGGTAGAGGAAAAGGGAATATCTGTTGATCCAACGGTAAGAGATGTAGGAGTGGTAGACGGCAGAGACTTAAAAGAGGAAGAACAGAGGACAGCTTCAGTTTTCTCGTCATTTAGTTTTAGCTTGTTTGTATGTGAGAGAGAGCATGAAAATATGTATGTATACATATTCCTTATATGTCTGTGTAATAGAGAGAATACTGTCAGTTGTTTTATTGGCTGTGTCTGTGGACTATCGAAGAGAATCTACGTAGACTTGTAATGACAAAGTGCGTGTGCGAGAAGAGAGAGAGTCCTTAAAAGTTTTTTTCATCTCATTTCTGGAATTTGATGTCATTGCCATTAATGAACTGAGCTGTTAATCAGGCATTCTTTGATGTTTGGTGTTTGTTCAAGTGGGATTCATTGCACCCAGGCTGTTCCATTTGTGCTCCACCCAGTCTGCCATCTGCCTGGAGCCGGCACTAAACTCCATATACCGACAAAGTGTTGATGTTGGGCGAGTGGGGGATGGAAGCGATTTACAAAAAGACTAAGCGGACACCACCAGGATGATTGGAGCATTTACCCTTTGACTCCCGTACCCAGCTGCTGGTAGATAGGGTGAGAGAGTCAAAAGGATCAAGTTTTTGCTTAGCCAGCACGGTTGACAATGCAGGATGCTGGCGGAGAGGATGCCGGGGTCAAAGGGTTAAGACGAGCAGCAAACAGACCAGTTCTTATGTTGGGGCTGGGACTGAAGTCTAGATAAATGTCCACAGCCCTTTTACAAAAACATGCCAGTCCACAGAAAACATGGCTGTCTTGTTTATATAGAGTTGCTGGACTGCTTCATTAATATGTAAGCATTCATTCATGGTACATTTAAATGGTGGTTTTGAGGTAAATGTGTTAATACCTGAACGACTGGATGAGTGATATGATAAACATATTTTGTGGTATGATGAAACATATCATTCTGTGCTGTCAACAAGAAATGTTTGAACATGTTCAGTTTGAATTGGACTTTTTATTTTTATATGTGGTTGTTAAGAGATTGTATATGATGATGTTGTTATGTATCTATGTGTTTCATGTATGATAAATATTGTAGTATAATTTTTATGTGTGTGTGGTTTTTGTTTGTATCTGTTGGTACCCACAAGGCAGCACTTGGTTTAGATGTGACCTTGTCTTTAGCCGTTCATTGTTATCATTTAGTTAATCAGTGGAATGTGTTTGTGATTCTCTCATTAAAGAGATTTTTTCGTACTGGAGAATAGTTCACTTTGAAAAGGTGACTGGTTATTCTGCAAAGTATGTTGTTGTTTATAGAAGTAGAAAGATTTTGTCTCTTTTCACATGACCATAATAAGGCTTCGGCCATTTTCTCTTCTTTCTGTTTTGTTGTTGTTGTTTTTTTCTGTATGGACATATTTTTGTTTACCCATGACAACAGATTTTTTCACAGAACTTTGCCAAGGACACCTTTTCAGCACTGCTTGAACTTTAATGCATACTAAGTGCATGCTGCATGTGGGGCTGTGGTACATTGTATCATTCGAAGACTGTTGTTTATTGGTACATTGTATCATTCGAAGACTGTTTTTTATTGGTACATTGTATCCTTCGAAGACTGTTTTTTATTGGTACATTGTATCCTTCGAAGACTGTTTTTTATTGGTACATTGTATCCTTCGAAGACTGTTTTTTACTGCATCATTCGAAAGAATGACACCCAGACCACCACAAAGTCTAGTGCAGGGGGAGAAAAATCCCTGTCCAGACCAGGCATTAAATCCTACTCTCTCCCATCCTTCTTTGTGGGTGCTTTATTTACTGAGCCACAAACTCCACTGCGTATATTCCTTCGGTTCTTACACTGTGTATGTTTAAATTGTCAATAGTATACTAACGTTTGATGATATTCGAAGTGCTGAAATGTACATGAAGTATGGGCAATGTGTGGTGTGATGTATTCATGTTTGTTTGGGAGAAAGAAGTTGCTGCTTGATGTTATGTAAGATATACGTAATGTTACTGAACTCTGGGAAATTACAATGTAGAAACTGAGCAAAAGGGAAAAATCATTGTAAAAAGTGAACAAAAAAAATGTATGCATGCGTATGCTTTATGTGTATGTGTGGGTGTGTGGATGTATCTCTGTGTGTATGTGTTTTGTGTATGTGTGTGTTTGCTCTGTGTGTGAGTGTGTATTTTGTGTGTCTGTGTGTGTGTGTCCACATGCGTTTCATCCAGCATGTGTGTATGTATTGTTCTGTGTGTGTGTGGCTATCTCTGTGTATCACAACCTATGTCTGTCACTTGATTCAACCATGGACTCAATGCTTTAAGTTTAATACCAGTCTGCAGCACAAAACCTGGTCCTTTTGTTGTCCATCTTAATGCGTCAATCACATCTAGTGGTGTCAGCTTAATGCTTCATAGGTCCAGTTCTTCTCTTCTGCTCCCCCTCTGATACAATACCAGGATAGAATATAGACAAGGTAAAACATAGGCGAGGTAGGGCCTCAGGACCTGGCCAGCTCATGGGTTTATGTGCAGGCTTAGGGCTTGTGCTATGATCACTATACACACCTGGGATGTTGGTGCATATGGAATTCATCCCAAGCGTGGAGACGTCATCTTGAGAAACTAAAACTGAAACTAAGACCTTAGCAGCAGTGTAACTGGCAGATCTGGTTGGAGTACAAGTTCGATTGCGATGAATCTGACATAACTCTGAATTCCAAATCTGAACTGCTTGTTGTTGTTACACTGTTGGTCACATGATGTAAGAACTAGTTTGTAGATGGCAAGGCGTTTGACTCCAGCATCTGTGTTGTAGAGGAAGTTCAAAATCTGGTGATAATAGACATGGCATGGCAATCATTAACCAATAACAGAGATGTGAAACTGTTTACCTTGTATACAGAAAGACAAAGATCATTCCTGTACACTAATTTTTAAGTAGATCATTATTCAAGCATATGAAAGGTATCTTTTAACATGATTCTTCAAATTAAAAAAAAAAAGCAACCACAAAAAATGCATCAAAAAAAGTTTCATTACTTAAGGATAATAACATCAGGGATAATAACATCAGGTCCAACTGAACTTGTCTTACAGCTGCTGGTATTTGCTACTTTACACATATAATAAACAACATACGAACCATAACACATAGTTACAATGTTAAAAAAAAGTTTTAAAAATAAATTATAATGAAATATTGGCTTGTATATGTCACACTTCAAAACACGTGAGAGACAAAGGCAGACTTAAGTAAAGCAAATAATATCAAGTCCTTACAATAACAAGAGAAACCAATGTAACATACTAAAAGTAGTAGCAATATAGATATGGATGATAATAATGAAAATAACACACACACACACACACACACACACACACACACACACACACACACATAAATTTCTGACATATAATCAAAACGCACTCATGCACATACACACATACGCACTCACACACAGAGAACATACACATACGCACACACACACACACGTAAATTACAGACACAGAATTACAGAAAAAGAATAAAGTAAAAGAAACATGAATAATAAACAAGGGGAGGAGTGACAAAAACATGTCGCTATAATAAGAATAAATGAACCATAACACGTAACGTCAAAAAAGTTACAAACATGAATTATAACACAACGTCGACTTGCATTTATCAATCGATCAAGTGCATTACAAAAGCAGAAGACAGACACACATAAACCAAATGCATATTAACCCTTAACAACAATAACAACATCACAACATTAGTAGCTGTAGTAGTAGTAGTGGTTGTAGTAGCAGTGATATGTTTTTAAATCATAATAGTACGAAAATAGCAAAATGATAAATATGTGCATATACAATATAGATACGTATGTGTGTATACATACATACATACACACATACAGGCAGACACACATATGTGTGTATGTGTGTGTAAATACATATATATATATATATATGTGTGTGTGTGTGATAGATAGACAGATGCATATGTGTGTGTACTTACAATACACCCATTTCATGTTGAAGAAAAACATAAAACATGAAGACAAATCTCCATAAAAATCAAAGGAATTTGGTTCAAATCCATAACAAACCCCGGAAAAAGAAAATTTGGTTCAAATCCATAACAAACCCTGGAAAAAGAAAATTTGGTTCAAATCCATAACAAACCCCGGGAAAAAAAAAGGGCCAGAGCAAAGCTGCTGGTACTGTCCATGAGAGGACGGGCTCCAGAAGTGTACAGGTAGGATCTCTCATTGACCAACACTTTCCACACGTACATGTTGGCACCACGAGCGCCACTAAAGTCCATGGACCCGTCGAAATAACTGCCCAGATTGTTAGCAACGAACCACAGGTGGCCGCTCTGGTCCCAAGCGAAGGTGTCCACCCATCGCATCCTGACGTCATCCTGCACCAAAACCTCCTGTGACGTCATGTTGACGTTCTGATAGCCTACTTCCTCAGCATCAGAGGCGACGTGCCAACGCATAACGCTTCCTTCATCCAGCAGGCCGTAGAAGAGACTCAGATTCCCGTAAGCCAGGCCGTCCACGCGGGAGTGACGTGTGCCGACACGACGCACGTGCTTGCTGAATTCTCCATCAGGGTCTCGAAGAACGGACGTGGGAATCTGCAATCAAACAATATATAACAACAAAAACGACAATAGCCTAAAAATGGGCAGAGGCGTGGTTGTCAAGTGGGTAAGACATTATGCGTCCAATCGGAAGATCTGGGATTTGATTCTATCCGGGTACCTCCCACCTGGTGGGTAAAGGATGGAGATTTTTACGATCTCTCAGGTAAATGTGTATGCAGACCTGTTTGTGTCTAAATTCCCTAGAACATCAAGAATGCCGTCAACGATCCTTTAAGTCATGTCAGTGTCTGGTGGCTTACGGTAACATGAAAACACAGACTTGTCCGTTCTGAATAATAATGTGTAAATTGACTGTTATCAGTTTTTTATTGTAATAACAAACAAACAAAAAATTGCCACAAAATTATTGAACTGAATAGAACTGAACGACGCAATTCGTTAGTTGAGGCATGTGGCATATTGAGGCGATCACATCGACAGTTAGTTGCCTGTCTCCCTATTCGTGTCTATGTTCATATCACAGAATGCGACAGAGATAGATGCCTGGCTCCCTATCCATGTCCATTTTCATATCACAGAGTGCGACAAAGACTGTTGGCTGTCTCCCTGTCAATATCTATATTCATGTCACAAAGTACCACAAAGATAGTTGCCTGTCTCCCTATCCATATCTATATTCATGTCACAAAGTACGACAAAGACAGTTGCCTGTCTCCCTATCCATATCTATATTCATGTCACAGAGTACGACAAAGATAGTTGGCTGTCTCCCTGTCAATATACTCATGTCACAGAGTACAACAAAAATAGTTGCCTGTCTCCCTATCCATATCTATATTCATATCACGGTGTACGGACAAAGAATATTGCCCCTCTCCCTATCCATATCTATAGTCATATCACAAAATACGACAATGATAATTTCCTGTCTCCCTACAATGTCTATCTAGATCTATAGTCGTAT
>JAPXFY010002325.1:0-2500 GCA_030674185.1 Monoplex corrugatus
ACATTCACTCGAAAAAAACAGGATCTGCGTGTTGGTCATGTTAATGTCTATCATCTCCAAAACAAAGTATCAGACCTGTGCGTGTTCCTACACAAACAAAATTATTACCATTTGTACGGTGTGACCGAGACACGACTAGCATCTCATATTACAGATGAAGCTATAGCAATCCCAGACTATTCTGTAATCAGGCGAGATCCCTCATGCCATGGAGAAACTGGAGTTGCGCTTTACATCCACCGAGATATTCAACAAATAACCAACAGACGTTATGACTTAGAAACCAAAGAAGTTGAATGTATCTGGGTGGAGCTAAAGCCTTCTGCAACAACTCCACCTTTACTTATCGGTATTTTATATAGAAATCCCAGGAGCACATACGAATGGCATGACCACTTTCTAAAGATGATGGACAAATTGTGTCAACGACATACAGACATTCTAATGTTAGGTGACTTTAATTTTGACCTACTCACTCCACAACCCGCATGGCAGTCAACGACCACCCTGGTTGGCCTAAAACAATTAATCAAAGATCCAACAAGAATCACAGCAACATCAGAAACACTCTTAGATCATATCTATACAAACAAACCAGAGGCAATAATTAATGCAGCTGTAGATGATTTAAGCATAAGTGATCATCAACCTGTAAACTGCACCTGGTCAGCCAAAGTTCAAAAAATAAAAAAGAATAATCATACATGTATAACATATAGATCATTCAAACACTTTGATGAGGATGCATTCCTCTCTGATCTTGGTAGAGTAGAGTTCAGTAGTGTGTTTAGTACTAGTAATCCTAACGAAGCCCTAGACATTTGGTACAACTTGTTCACGACTGTCCTAAATAAACATGCCCCACTACGACGGAAAAGAGTAAAGCATCCAACAATGCCCCCATGGCTGTCAACAGACATTATCAATGCGATGTCATTACGAGATAAACTCAAGAAAGAAAAACGCTTCATTGAATACAAAACGATGCGTAATAAGGTAAAATCAATGGTCCGTCAAGCCAAGAAGTCTCTCTTTGATCGACTGGTAAAAAACAATAAAGATGTATCATCACTATGGAGAGCAATGAACTTAGTTATTAAGGGAAGTGGGAAAAAGCTCCCAGGCACGCCTCTCAGTTTCACAGCAAACAAATTCAATGATCATTTTCTGTCAGTATCAGAACTACTAACCCGTCCTATTTCTAACTGTGATCAATATGTCCCCTCTGAAAATCTGATTAACTTTTGCAAAGAGAGGACCAATAATACAAGTTCATTTAGTATTCCCAGTATAGCAGTCCATGAAACTGGAATGTATATAAATAAAATGAATAATAAAAAATCATCAGGACCAGATGAAATCAGTCCCAAAATACTAAAACTGTCTCTGCCCTACATCACGGAACCACTTACATATATTTACAACATCAGCATAAAAAACAACGTATTCCCCAGAGCTCTAAAACAGGCCAAAGTTGTACCCTTACCAAAAACAAAAGATCTTTCACAAATAAATAATTACAGGCCAATTTCTCTTCTCTCTGTCCTGTCAAAGCCTTTAGAAAAACATATCCATAAACATCTTTCAGACTACCTGGAAACCAAAAGTATTCTTCACCCACTGCAATCTGGTTTCCGTCAGAACCACTCTTGTCATACAGCCCTAACACGGCTTGCTGACACCTGGTTATTAGCCATGAATGACTGCAAATTAACTGGAGCAGTATTTCTAGACTTTAAAAAGGCTTTTGATCTCGTTGATCATGATATCTTACTAGCTAAATTACGAACGTACCTTGCCAACGACTCAACAGTTTCATTTTTCAATTCCTACTTTCATGAACGCAAACAAAAAGTACA
This sequence comes from Monoplex corrugatus, assembly GCA_030674185.1. Classification (NCBI taxonomy): domain Eukaryota; kingdom Metazoa; phylum Mollusca; class Gastropoda; order Littorinimorpha; family Ranellidae; genus Monoplex; species Monoplex corrugatus. The sequence goes on from JAPXFY010002325.1 coordinate 1,860, forward strand.
TCTTAATGGATCATATTCATCCGAGGGTCATGTGAAATGTGGCGTTCCTCAAGGATCAATCTTAGGACCCATTCTGTTTTCTGTATTCATAAATGACTTACCACTTCATATATCTGATCCCACAGTTCACTGTGATATGTTCGCTGATGACGGAACAATCCATACACAAGACACAAGCATAGCGACTGTAAACACACGTTTACAAAAGAGCCTAAATGAAATTTCTGATTGGTGTGCTAAAAACGCCATGGCTTTGAACCCTACGAAAACTGAATGTATGGTTATATGCACACGCCAAAAACGGCAGCTTGGCCCTCTGTCACTCAATCTGTCTTTGAGAGGTAATTCTATTGCACAAATACCTGAACACCGTCTACTGGGAGTTCTCATTGATCATAATCTTACCTGGCAAAACCACATTGATTATTTATGCAGGATTATCTCCAAGAACTTATTTATTCTGTCCAAATTAAGATATCTAACAGATACAAACACACGCCAATTATTTTATAATGCTCATATTAAATCGCACATAGATTATGCCTCTACACTGTGGGATAGCTCATGTGAAGTTCATCTAAAAAAATTGAACACCTTACATAGGAGGGCAGCAAAACTTATCATGCCAGATCCCACTTTAA
>JAPXFY010002325.1:10000-17500 GCA_030674185.1 Monoplex corrugatus
AAGCTACGAGCTTGCATGAGCACGCACAAGAATTTTGCGACTGTTGATTGGTGGACTGTTGTGAACATGACGTCAATGCTTTGTCCTAGACAGAAGTTCATGAAGACAATAGGGCCGTCTGATTTTAAATCATGGTGACAAAATTATACATACATGTATGTATGTATGTATGTATGTATGTATTTATGGCGTAGTTATGTATATGACAAAATTGTACATACATGTATGTATGTATATATCTGTTACGTAGTTATGTATATGTCTATGCATTTACGTAATATGTGTGTATGTATGTATCAATGTCGAGGGTAATCTGCAAGAATGATGTATACGATATATACATATTGAATTGAGAGAGGGGGGGGGGGTGAAGAGTGGACATTTTTCTGATATCCTGTGCAGCAACATACTGGTTGCAAGTGTGATCAAAACAACCTGCATTCACACATCTGAGAAAAAAATCGAGACCCTTATATATATAATATATATATATATATAGAGAGAGAGAGAGAGAGAGAAGAGAGAGAGAGAGAGAGAGAGAGAGATAAATTAGATAGAAAATTAGATAGCTAGACAGAAAGACAGACAGGAAGAGAGAAACAAAGATGGATGGATAAATAGACAGACAGACAGACAGATTGATAGATAGGCAGATAGATAAATGCTAGATAGATATACATACATGAAGTTCTGTTTTTCTACTAAAGTAGCTTTTCTAGGTTTATCAACGATAACTCCTCTTACAATATTTGCAGCAGATTCTTCTTTTACACTGCACATGTGTTAAAAATCCAGACATAAAAAGATTCGAAAGAAACAATACGACGACCACTTTTTCAAAAAGATGGAAAGTTAAAGGTGAGTGGAAAAATCTCGAGTTCGGTGTTCGTTCAGAAGGAATGGATTGCACTTGGACAATCCCATGTACGTTCCACCCAAATCTGTCATCAGAAATCTGCTGACTTCTTGAGTCTCCCCCAAATCCTATACGATAGCAAGGTCTTGAAATATGGAGGTGAGGGGGTGGGGGGAGAAGGGTCTACGAAACACCGAGCTGACACCACCAGAACGATGGAAACATTAAGATGAGCAGCAAACAGGCCAGTATTTAATAATGTGGGCTGGACTCGAGAAAATGTATGCATGGCTTGACCAGCTGTTTAGAAGCTTAAAAGCGACAAGCAAAGTACCTAAGTGCAAGCCGTACATATGGGCAAATCAAGAACACATTGATATGAAAGTATCCAGCGAAGACCCTCCCGGCTCCACACGACTGTAGGGAAGAAATATTTTAAGCGCGGGTTCGCTCCACGAGCCACCAGCGCGTGCGTTATCAGCTACCTGTCAACTTGAAGGCGACAAATGCTTTTAGGGTGGGGTGCGAAGTGGCCTGGAACGGGGTAGGCGCCCTAACACAATGCTGGGTAGATATGTATCTTTACGAGGACGCTATTTCCTGCGTGTACCGTGAGTTTTTGCTTTGTTTTGTTTTGTTTTGTTTTGTTTTTTCATTTTGTTTTTAATCTCTTTGGCGAAGAGGTAGATCTTCTCCATTCCGATCCGACTGTATGGGTTCAAGTCTGGTTCGAGGGAGACAGGACAGTCAAACCATTCTAACAGTCTCCTTTCTTTTTATACAGCGCATTAATTGTGCAGTATTGACAAAGGTCTTCAATATAGATAACAGCTGCAGAAAGAACAAAATATGGCCCATTCATTCAGGTAATCTCTCTTTTTATATATAATTCTTACAGAAAATCTAGATTTTTCTATTCTCAAGGTCACTGTGACCACGAAAAAGCTTCGGTTCAAATATAACTTCAGGTGCATCAAGGACAAAAGTAGACCATCACAACAGTGAAAGCAGATTTTAACTATCGTCAGAAGAATCTTTTTGAGAACGTTAAGATTGCAGGCAGTTCTTTTTTCTTTCCATATGACCTTGAGATCTTCTACAAAAATGCATTCGCAGTCCCTCAACAGTCCACACATTAAACCTAAATTTGGTCAAAATCTATTCAGATATAATTGAACTAATTCTGCTAACCCAGAGCAGATGTATACACATACACACACGCGCGCGCGCGCACGCACGCGCGCACGCGCACACACACACACACACACAACGCAGACACACACATACACACACAAAGCGCACACACACACACACATACACACACACACAAACAACATACACACACATACGGACACACGTCCCTCTTGGTTTATATGAATTAATCTCCCTTTTATAAAATAAACCAACAAAAAAAAAAGGGGGGGGGGTGGATTTTGTCCATTCGGCCTCCAGTCTATCCAGCTTTGAATGGGTACTTGACCATCTAGGGTTGAGGAATGCAAAGCACTGAGGGAGATGGGATAGGCACCGCCCTTCTCGATGAAACACCCGAGAAGATTTGAGAGCCGTAGTAGTACCATGCAACAAAACACTTACACTCAAATACACAACGGCAACAAATGCATGCATACATACGTGTATGACCTCATCACCTTCCTGTAATTTCGTTGCCGTCCCGTTCTTCGACAAATCTGCCCAGTGCTATTTCAGGAAGTCAAAATCTTGTCAACTCTTTGTGCCGGGACTAGAATAAAAATGCAACAGTTAATTAACAACAATATGAATGACACTGCATGTTTAATACACATATACGTACATACATGCACGTATGAAACTGCACATACACAGCCCACTTACATACACTCGTCCACCCACCCATCCATTCATCCGTACATACATGGATATACGCATACACACATACATAATATATACATATACACATACATACATACATACATACATACATAATATATACATATACACATACATACATACATACATACATACATACATACATGCACACATACATATATACGTAAGTACGTACGTACATACATGCATGCATGTATACATACATACATACATACATACATACATACATACATACATACATACATACATACATACATACATGCATACATACATACATACATACATACACACGTACTTATACATACATACATACATACATACATACACACGTATTTATACATACATACATACATACATACATACATACATACATATACCCATATATTCATACACACATACCCACATACATACATTCACGACCCACCATCTCCTTCTGATTCCTCCCCTCCCCTACTATATCCACACCCCCAAATACAATCTCCCCCAAACCACATCCCGGAAGCCATAACCTTGTCAACTCAGTGCCAGAAGCAGAAGAAGAACAGCAGTCAACTACATGGTTGACTGACGCCGTATGCACTACATGACAATGGCACCCGTCTCACTCTGCTGCACATCGGCCCAACTTCCAGACATTTCCTTTTGTTTCTTTTGTGATTCTTGTTGGCGGGGTTTCTCGGTGTCGCGTGTGTCTACATGTAATTGGATTTTTTGTGTGTTTGGGTGTTTTTTTTCTTTTTCTGTTTTTTTTTTTTTTTTTTTTTTTTTTTGGTGGTGCTTATCTTGTTGAAAACAAAATAAGGCAAGATTGACAACAACAACAAAATAGGATAAGATGAAATATACATGAAAAGTAAAGTACAAAATAGTAATGATAATAATGATATTTATAAGATGCCACATCTTGATTCAAGAATCAAATCAAGGCGCGCGCACTCCTTTATTCATCAAAGCAGTCACCAACAACGACCGAATTACCAGTGTACAAAGTACATGCAAACTGGGAGGGGGAAGACAGTAAGGGAGTAGGGCGTGTGACCCCTGACCGAAAACGCCATCCTCCCTCTGTCATAGAGAGAGAGAGAGAGAGAGAGAGAGAGAGGATGCTAGGGTACACACGAGGCTGTTCGAACGAATAACCCATGACCCAACTTATCTTCTCTATCACACACACAAATTCTCTCTCTCTCTCTCTCTCTCTCTCTCTCTCTCTCTCTCTCTCTCTCTCTCCTCTCTCTCCTCTTTTTTTTTTTCTTCTTTTTTTTTTTTGTAACCAAGACTTCAGAAAGGCAGATGTCTAATTGGGCTTCAAGGGGAGGGACCTGGGAAATGAACCTATCTCTCAAATCAAATCAAATCAAAATAGAATGAAACGGAATAAGATAAAATAGAATAGAATCAGACTTCCGGTAAATACGTTCTCATGTCCAAACTTCAAAAACGAGGGAAGAAAAAAAAATAATGTGCATGCTATCTCTAGTCTGCTACTGGTGAATGAGTGCGTGATCCTCTTTATGATTAGGACGGGGAAAGGAGGTAAATCACTCACACAGAACCACTACTTTCAAGTAGTAATAACAAAAAAATCTTGATTTCTACATAGCGCCTTTTATCAATCGCAAAGCGCCTTACAGGTTACTTTTTTTTTGTAATTATACACAGACACACGCGCCCACGTGCACACACACATACACACACACGCACGCACACATACACACACGCACGCACGCACAGACGCATACACACACACACGCACACACACACACATACACACACACGCACGCACGCACAGACGCATACACCAGCATGCACACTCGCACGTACATACATATGCAAACGAACAAACGCGCACGCACAGATACACAACACCCCCCCCCCCCAAAAAAAAAACAAAAACAAAAAAAACTGATAATAAAATCTACAACAAAAAGTCAGCAGAGCGCGAGGATCGAAAAAGTAAGCACTGTATGTAATGGAAAGGCTGCATGTAAAGAAACCTTTTAAGACTGGATTTGAAGGAAGGCAGTGACGGACTGTTGTCTAAAAATCAAAGGTAATAAGTTCCAGAGTTAAACAACAATGGAAGTAAAAGCACTGCCACTATGCTTGGCCTTTTTCAATCTGGGGGCACTCAATATGGGGACACTCAATCTGGGGACACTTTCAATCTGGGGACACGAACAGTTTCGTCGGCAGCAGCGGAACAGAGAGATCGAGATGGAGCATACGATTTCCAAACGTCCTGAAAGATACTGGCGTCCGTTTTCGGAAATGAGTTCATAGCCAGCAAGGGCAGCTCTGCATTTGATTCGTCGTTTGATGAAGAAAATAAGCTTAGTATATCGCTCTAACAATGCTGGCTTTTCAGTCGAGAAAAACTTTGTGCACTGCCTCTAGACTTTGACTAGTCAAGTCACGTCAAGTCAAGTCACGTCAAGTCAAGTCAGGTCAAGTCAAGTCAGCTCTAGTATCTTCGTGGAAAAATTACGTCGTGGTCTTCCACAAAATCAAAAACAAACACATAAGACAATAACACTGACATATCACAACATGCAACATAAAGTTAGTCTCGTATGTAAAATTAACTAATATGAAAGAAAACTAGGCTACGTCACACACACACACACACACACACACGCACACACATACATATACATACACATGCACACACGCACATTCATTCACACACGCAAACTTAAACACACACACACACACAAACACACACATAAATATCCATATTAAAAGATCACAAATACAGATGTAAAATATAATTATATAAGCGCAAATGTGCATACCTCTTATACACACGCACACACTTACACACACACGCACACACATACACACGCACACACACACACACACTTTGGCACGCACACTTACCCACACACGCACGCGCGCGCGCACAAAACACACACACACACACACTTATATACACACACACACTTATACACACACACATTCACACACACAAACACTCAAACACACACACACACCACACACACACACACACACACACACACACACACACACACACACACACAAAACAAACACACTCAAACACGCACACTCAAACGCGCGCGCACACACACACACACACTCACACACACTCTCCCGCTTGCTGTCTTTCCCCTCTCTGTCTCTGTCGCTCTTTCTCTCGCTTTCTCTCTCCTTCTCCTTCCCTCCCTCCCTCCTAGCTCTCTCTCTCTCTGTCTTTTTTCTTATCCTCTCTCTCTCTGTCTCCTCTTTCTGTCGCTCTTATTTCTCTCTCTGTCGCTCTTCTCCCACCCACCATCTCTCTCTCTCTCTTTATTCTCTCTCTTTCATCTCCCTCCCTCTCTCTCTTTCTCTTTCTTTCTCTCTTTCTCTCTCTCTCTCTCTCTCTCTCTTTGTCCCTCTCTGTCTCTGTCTCTCTTTCTCTATCTTATCGCACATTATCCTGTTCTATCCCATTCTGTCCTCTCTATCGCCCATTATGTATGAAAAGTTTTCAAAATTACAGCGAAATCATTTTGTATCACATTATCCTGTTCTATCCATTCTGTCCTCTCTGTCTCCCATTATGTACGAAAAGCTTTCAAAACTATCACAGTCATTTCGTTTCTCGTACGTTCGAACATAGCATTTTCCACTACATCAGTCAGTAGAGCCTTAAATCCACTAGCTTACCAAAAATCAGCAAAAACTAGACCCACCAGAAAGTCATTTCCGTATCTCGTGTGTGTGTGAATATTGCTCGGTCCTTTAATTCACATGTGTGAGTAGAAGCCGTAAGTCTAGCGCACTACATGAAAACCAGCTTGTAATGAACCGAGCGAACTTCAATCAAAAGACCAAACCTCCTTTGTTTGTCTTGGTCTTCGGGCAAGATTGTGGCATAACAAGAGGAATTTCATCAAAGGAAGGGTTTAGGCCCAAATTCTATTGTTCCTGCATCGATCTAATCGCTTGAAGTGTGTGTAATGCTATTTAGAAGGTGGCAATATGATGGATCAGCAGAAAGCTGCTGGCTGTATTGTTTCTTGTTTGGTCTCTGTACTTTGAATAATCTGGGGAGCATTATGTTTATACCGTGTGGCTTGTTCTTTGCATCGATGCCATGTTTATTCTTTTTGTGTATAGGAACAGCAAATTTGACAGCAACGACAACAATAGAACAAAGGAAACAAACAAGATAGCCATGCCTTACTAGCGGTCCTACTTTCTTTCGATGTTACAAGAAGAAGTAACAGACTCGTTAAAAGAAATAGGGAACAGTGACAAAGAGACCGCTGTGAACAGTAGGGTATTTCGCTTTTCGTTTACTTATTGATATACGTCAGCAAAGATTTGAACACGACTTTCCCATAGTTTCATGGACACCTATGGTGTAAGTAAAATCACCGTTATTACACTTCTTCGCGTAGCTGTGACCTTGAAAGGTGACCCACACCACTTCAGACTTGAAGAATTTTGTATTCGCATATAACTGAGCACAATTCTTGTGGTTTTGTGCTACCAGTAATTATAAAAGTAGACCTCCTTCGGTTGGGGTCAAGCGAGGAAGACGCGCCAAAGTTGTTGTTTTCGTTGTTGCTCTGGCAGCGTCGAGTGCTCTCTCCAGGGCACGTCTGGGCAGGGTGATATGGAGAACCAGCTGTTGCCCATGCAACAATCCCCCCTGTCCACACAGCTGACATCCAAAGGAATGGCGAAGGCCAATACAGTCTGGGGCAAGGCCTCTCTCTCTTTCTCTCTCTCTCCCCTCTCTTTCTCTCTTCCTCTCTCTCTCTCTC
>JAPXFY010002325.1:22500-28022 GCA_030674185.1 Monoplex corrugatus
AGAAACAGAGATGGATGGATGGATGGATGGATAAATAGACAGACAGACAGACAGATTGATAGATAGGCAGATAGATAAATGCTAGATAGATATACATACATGAAGTTCTGTTTTTCTACTAAAGTAGCTTTTCTAGGTTTATCAACGATAACTCCTCTTACAATATTTGCAGCAGATTCTTCTTTTACACTGCACATGTGTTAAAAATCCAGACATAAAAAGATTCGAAAGAAACAATACGACGACCACTTTTTCAAAAAGATGGAAAGTTAAAGGTGAGTGGAAAAATCTCGAGTTCGGTGTTCTTTCAGAAGGAATGGATTGCACTTGGACAATCCCATGTACGTTCCACCCAAATCTGTCATCAGAAATCTGCTGACTTCTTGAGTCTCCCCCAAATCCTATACGATAGCAAGGTCTTGAAATATGGAGGTCAGGGGGGGGGGGGGGGGGGAGAAGGGGTCTACGAAACACCGAGCTGACACCACCAGAACGATGGAAACATTAAGATGAGCAGCAAACAGGCCAGTATTTAATAATGTGGGCTCGACTCGAGAAAATGTATGCATGGCTTGACCAGCTGTTTAGAAGCTTAAAAGCGACAAGCAAAGTACCTAAGCGCAAGCCGTACATATGGGCAAATCAAGAACACATTGATATGAAAGTATCCAGCGAAGACCCTCCCGGCTCCACACGACTGTAGGGAAGAAATATTTTAAGCGCGGGTTCGCTCCACGAATCACCAGCGCGTGCGTTATCAGCTACCTGTCAACTTGAAGGCGACAAATGCTTTTAGGGTGGGGTGCGAAGTGGCCTGGAACGGGGTAGGCGCCCTAACACAATGCTGGGTAGATATGTATCTTTACGAGGACGCTATTTCCTGCGTGTACCGTGAGTTTTTGCTTTGTTTTGTTTTGTTTTGTTTTGTTTTGTTTTTTCATTTTGTTTTTAATCTCTTTGGCGAAGAGGTAGATCTTCTCCATTCCGATCCGACTGTATGGGTTCAAGTCTGGTTCGAGGGAGAGGAGTGCGGAGACAGGACAGTCAAACCATTCTAACAGTCTCCTTTTTTTTTATACAGCGCATTAATTGTGCAGTATTGACAAAGGTCTTCAATATAGATAACAGCTGCAGAAAGAACAAAATATGGCCCATTCATTCAGGTAATCTCTCTTTTTATATATAATTCTTACAGAAAATCTAGATTTTTCTATTCTCAAGGTCACTGTGACCACGAAAAAGCTTCGGTTCAAATATAACTTCAGGTGCATCAAGGACAAAAGTAGACCATCACAACAGTGAAAGCAGATTTTAACTATCGTCAGAAGAATCTTTTTGAGAACGTTAAGATTGCAGGCAGTTCTTTTTTCTTTCCATATGACCTTGAGATCTTCTACAAAAATGCATTCGCAGTCCCTCAACAGTCCACACATTAAACCTAAATTTGGTCAAAATCTATTCAGATATAATTGAACTAATTCTGCTAACCCAGAGCAGATGTATACACATACACACACGCGCGCGCGCGCGCACGCACGCACGCACGCGCACACACACACACACACAACGCAGACACACACATACACACACAAAGCGCACACACACACACATACATACACACACACACAAACAACATACACACACATACGGACACACGTCCCTCTTGGTTTATATGAATTAATCTCCCTTTTATAAAATAAACAACAACAAAAAGGGGGGGGGGGGGTGGATTTTGTCCATTCGGCCTCCAGTCTATCCAGCTTTGAATGGGTACTTGACCATCTAGGGTTGAGGAATGCAAAGCACTGAGGGAGATGGGATAGGCACCGCCCTTCTCGATGAAACACCCGAGAAGATTTGAGAGCCGTAGTAGTACCATGCAACAAAACACTTACACTCAAATACACAACGGCAACAAATGCATGCATACATACGTGTATTCCCTCATCACCTTCCTGTAATTTCGTTGCCGTCCCGTTCTTCGACAAATCTGCCCAGTGCTATTTCAGGAAGTCAAAATCTTGTCAACTCTTTGTGCCGGGACTAGAATAAAAATGCAACAGTTAATTAACAACAATATGAATGACACTGCATGTTTAATACACATATACGTACATACATGCACGTATGAAACTGCAGATACACAGCCCACTTACATACACTCGTCCACCCACCCATCCATTCATCCGTACATACATGGATATATGCATACACACATACATAATATATACATATACACATACATACATACATACATACATACATACATACATACATACATAATATATACATATACACATACATACATACATACATACATACATACATACATACATACATGCATACATACATATATACGTAAGTACGTACATGCATGCATGTATACATACATACATACATACATGCATGCATACATACATACATACATACATACATACATACACACACACATACATACATACATACATACATACATACATACATACATACATACATACATACAAACATACATACACACGTACTTATACATACATACATACATACATACATATACCCATATATTCATACACACATACCCACATACATACATTCACGCCCCACCATCTCCTGATTCCTCCCCCTCCCCTACTATATCCACACCCCCAAATACAATCTCCCCCAAACCACATCCCGGAAGCCATAACCTTGTCAACTCAGTGCCAGAAGCAGAAGAAGAACAGCAGTCAACTACATGGTTGACTGACGCCGTATGCACTACATGACAATGGCACCCGTCTCACTCTGCTGCACATCGGCCCAACTTCCAGACATTTCCTTTTGTTTCTTTTGTGATTCTTGTTGGCGGGGTTTCTCGGTGTCGCGTGTGTCTACATGTAATTGGATTTTTTGTGTGTTTGGGTGTTTTTTTTCTTTTTCTGTTTTTTTTTTTTTTTTTTTTTTTTTTTTTTGGTGGTGCTTATCTTGTTGAAAACAAAATAAGGCAAGATTGACAACATTAACAAAATAGGATAAGATGAAATATACATGAAAAGTAAAGTACAAAATAGTAATGATAATAATGATATTTATAAGATGCCACATCTTGATTCAAGAATCAAATCAAGGCGCGCACATCCTTTATTCATCAAAGCAGTCACCAACAACGACCGAATTACCAGTGTACAAAGTACATGCAAACTGGGAGGGGGAAGACAGTAAGTGAGTAGGGCGTGTGATCCCTGACCGAAAACGCCATCCTCCCTCTGTCATAGAGAGAGAGAGAGAGAGAGTGAGAGGATGCTAGGGTACACTCGAGGCTGTTCGACGAATAACCCATGACCCAACTTATCTTCTCTATCACACACACAAATTCTCTCTCTCTCTCTCTCTCTCTCTCTCTCTCTCTCTCTCTCTCTCTCTCTCTCCTTTCTTTTTTTTTTTTTTTGTAACCAAGACTTCAGAAAGGCAGATGGTTAATTGGGCTTCCAAGGGGAGGGACCTGGGAAATGAACCTATCTCTCAAATCAAATCAAATCAAAATAGAATGAAACGGAATAAGATAAAATAGAATAGAATCAGACTTCCGGTAAATACGTTCTCATGTCCAAACTTCAAAAGCGAGGGAAGAAAAAAAAATAATGTGCATGCTATCTCTAGTCTGCTACTGGTGAATGAGTGCGTGATCCTCTTTATGATTAGGACGGGGAAAGGAGGTAAATCACTCACACAGAACCACTACTTTCAAGTAGTAATAACAAAAAAATCTTGATTTCTACATAGCGCCTTTTATCAATCGCAAAGCGCCTTACAGGTTACTTTTTTTTTGTAATTATACACAGACACACGCGCCCACGTGCACACACACATACACACACACGCACGCACACATACACACACGCACGCACGCACAGACGCATACACACACACACGCACACACACACCACATACACACACGCACGCACGCACAGACGCATACACCAGCATGCACACTCGCACGTACATACATATGCAAACGAACAAACGCGCACGCACAGATACACAACACCCCCCCCCCCCCCAAAAAAAAAAAACCAAAAAAAAAAACAACTGATAATAAAATCTACAACAAAAAGTCAGCAGAGCGCGAGGATCGAAAAAGTAAGCACTGTATGTAATGGAAAGGCTGCAGGTAAAGAAACCTTTTAAGACTGGATTTGAAGGAAGGCAGTGACGGACTGTTGTCTAAAAATCAAAGGTAATAAGTTCCAGAGTTAAACAACAATGGAAGTAAAAGCACTGCCACTATGCTTGGCCTTTTTCAATCTGGGGGCACTCAATATGGGGACACTCAGTCTGGGGACACTCAATCTGGGGACACTTTCAATCTGGGGACACGAACAGTTTCGTCGGCAGCAGCGGAACAGAGAGATCGAGATGGAGCATACGATTTCCAAACGTCCTGAAAGATACTGGCGTCCGTTTTCGGAAATGAGTTCATAGCCAGCAAGGGGCAGCTTTGCATTTGATTCGTCGTTTGATGAAGAAAATAAGCTTAGTATATCGCTCTAACAATGCTGGCTTTTCAGTCGAGAAAAACTTTGTGCACTGCCTCTAGACTTTGACTAGTCAAGTCACGTCAAGTCAAGTCAGGTCAAGTCAAGTCAGCTCTAGTATCTTCGTGGAAAAATTACGTCGTGGTCTTCCACAAAATCAAACACAAACACATAAGACAATAACACTGACATATCACAACGTGCAACATAAAGTTAGTCTCGTATGTAAAATTAACTAATATGAAAGAAAACTAGGCTACGTCACACACACACACACACACACACACACACACACACACACACACACACACACACACACACACACACACACAACACACACACACACACACACACAAAACACACACACACGCACACACATACATACACATACACATGCACACACGCACATTCATTCACACACGCAAACTTAAACACACACACACACACAAACACACACATAAATATCCATATTAAAAGATCACAAATACAGATGTAAAATATAATTATATAAGCGCAAATGTGCATACCTCTTATACACACGCACACACGCACACACATACACACGCACACACACACACACTTTGGCACGCACACTTACCCACACACGCACGCGCGCGCGCACAAAACACACACACACACACACACACTTATATACACACACACACACACATTCACACACACACACAAACACTCAAAACACACACACTCACACACACACACACACACACCACACACACACACCACACACAAACAAACACACTCAAACACACACTCACACACACACACACCACACACACACACACACACACACACACACTCACACACACACACACACACACACACACATACGCACGCACGCACACACACACACACACATACACACACATACACACACAAACAAACACACTCAAACACACACTCAAACACACACACACACACACTCACACACACACCACACACACACACAACACACACACACACACACACACACACACACACACACACACACAC
>JAPXFY010002326.1:5000-28015 GCA_030674185.1 Monoplex corrugatus
CTTGCATCAAATGTTAACAACAGGAGACTACAATGTTCTAGTTTTATTTTTCATGCATTCAACAGATATGAGAAAATAATGATTTTAGATGTATTCTGAACGTTGGATAATGCGAATGTCTTATCAGGATGCCAGTCTAAATAGCTAGCACACTACACTTAATTCACTGTGAAATTATGTACACTTTACCATGAACGCATGATGTTTAGAAGATGAATGTATTTTTGTATGATTTACTATGTAGTAATATTTTGCAATGTAAACTTTGAAGTATTTTGATTGTAAGACAGCCCCCGTCCCCCTACTTCTATGACACTGGCATTGTATGTATTGTGGCCAAGGGCCATTACATGATAACATCGGAGTCTGAATTTAAAATGTGTATTGTGGTCTAAGTCTGTTGTACAGTAAACGTTGTACATGTAGGCCTACATAAAAAGCATTCTGAGTCTGAGTTTGAATTGTGATCCAAGTCCTTTTGTATATGAACATTTTCCTCTGAGTCTGAGTGCGTGTTGTGACCCAGGGCCAGTGTACATTAAAGCATTTAAATTTTGAGTCTGAGTCAGTCTGTCTGTCTGCCTGTCTGACTGTCTGTCTGTCTCTTTGTCTCTGTCTGTCTGTCTCTGTCTCTCATTCTCCCCTAACCCCCCCTACTTACATGTTTGCATCTATCAGGCTTTGCCTCACTTTTCTGATTATTTTACATTCATTCTTCAAAACTGGTTAAAGAATTGATCTTGACATCCACCTTTCTATCTGAGTAGGACTGTGCAGGCGTGAGTCAAACAAAATACGGACAAAGTAGTAGTGTGAGTGGAGCGGTGACCGAGTGGTTAAACCTCCTGCCTGGGATGCGGAAGTTCCAGGGTTCGATTCGTATTTGAAAAAAAGGCTGCTCTTCATCCTCAATGAGCGTTTACTGCTGACTGGGAGCTAGTGTTTCAGATGAGATGATGAATGCAATTCCCGCTAGCAGCAAGCAGTTTGTGCACGTAAAAGACCTCATACTGAAAAAAAAGTACTTGGCAATATTCTCCTCTGAGGGTGGTTATGATGAGTGAATGAATTTAAGGTCGTCCAGTAACTCTGAGTTCTCAGACGAGGAATGATAAAAATACTTCAGAAAGGCCAGACACACAAGGGGGCAGGGCGAGTACCTGGGTTCTAGACCCCCCCCCCCTCCCTCTGTATTTCCAAAAACAAAAAGAAAGAACAGAAACGAAAAAAAAAAAAAAAGGAAAAACGGAGATGACAGAAAGCATTAAAATGAGGCCAAGTAAAAAAACTTTACATTATCCAAATACTGTAAAACAGGTTTTGGGACCCGTTTGTCATGTTCACATGTTAGTGTGCTGTCTGTATTATGCGTATACTTTCAGAAATGGCTTGGTCAAGTAAAACTTGGAGTTCTGGCGCATAATCCTGTTTTTCTTGAGATGCTTTTAGCCTTTTACTGTTTCAACTACATTACTTTCATTTGATGCATAACACAAGAGATAAAGGTTCCATATTGGGTGGTTTTTGTTTCTTTTAAATAGTAAAAATGCTTTAACTTCAGCACACACACCCCACCCCCAGCAATTACAGTTTCAGTGCTTCCCTTCTCCCCTGACCCTCACCATGGGCAATGCCCCTGGACCCCACGCGTACGCCGACTTTCTCCCCTATTTTTCGTTTTTCAGATCCGGCCTTGCTGCTTTTTTTTTTAAGACAGTAAAATGAAAGGGTGCTATTCTCGTCTCTCTGTTTTAAACTTTCCAGAAAGCTGGAAAAGATGATGTAGTCATTGACAACTCACTGGACTGGAGGCAGTACGGGCAAGTCTTTTTTTCAAATCATCCTCGAACCCACACAGCCAGACTGGAGGGCAGGAACTGTATCTCTACGCCAAAGGGTGTTACAATAATAATAATAATAATAATCTTCTCTTGTCTAACGCCGTCATAATAATAATAATAATAATAATAATGATGATAAATAATAATAAAATAATAATAATAATGTAAAAAGAAAACAACCTGTTTATCATAACCAAGTCATACTAATAATACGATTTTTTTCTAAATCCTGTCTTTGAAAAATATTACCATAGTTTCATGATGATGATGATAAGAACAACAACAATAATAATAATAATGATAATGGTAATGATAATAATAATAGTAATAATAATATAATAATATAATGATAATAATATTAATAATACCAACAATAATGATAATAGTAACAATAATGATAATAATAATAATAACAAGAATAATACACACACACGCACTCAGTCACACACACACACACACACACACACACACACACACACACCCACACACACACACACACACACACACACACCCCACACACACACACACACACACACCACACACTGATAGAAAGAGAAGTAGCACAATTCATTGACGGGAAAACAGGTGGGTTTTTAAATTGGATTTAAAAGCAGAAAGGGTAACGACTGACGAAAGGAGAATGGAAGTTTATTCCAGGCAGATGAAACAGCAAAACAACAACAACAACAGCAACAACAATAGTAAATAGTAGTAGTAGTAGTAGTAATAATGATGATGATGATGATGATGATGATGATGAGATGATGATGATGATTTTATCGCCGGGAAGTGTCTTGTATTTTGTGTCTAGCTGGCGGCAGCCAAAAGGAACACGGCACTTGCTATTAATTTTGAAATGGAATTTGTTCAAAAGGGTTTTCACACTCAAACAGCTCAATATGTGTCCCACCCACACTTGCCAACAACGCGTGGCAGACTCCTTGAACTGCGCAACACCGTATACATTGGCAATATGTTTAAATGGAAAAAAAAGGGGAGGGGTGGGTGTGGTAGGGTGTTAAAAACGGGACTTACGAAAACTGACACCACCAAAATGATTGAAGCATTAAGATAGACATCAAACAACCTGGTTTTATGCTGCAGACAGGAATCGAACGCGAGGAATCAATGCTGAATTCATGAACCGACCGAGCCACCCCGTTTAATTAATAGACATACCATAATGACTAAGAACACAACGCAAGCTGATTGACAAGCTGTCAAATTGCTGATGCAAGGGAAATAATTCTTTGCGCATTGTCTTTTTTAAAAACAGACGACAGGTCTAGCCCAATTTTCTCTCGCGAGTGGGACATACGCTTTTGTGAAACTTATGATGTTGTAAGAATGTGCAAGCATCTGACGGTGGAGGAAGAGAAGACATCTGTCATATGCTCAAGAAAGGTTTTTGGTTTTGGAGAATTGCGCAGATATATGTAGTTACTAGTTAGGCCTAATCGTTTGGTTAATTTAAAGGCTGAAGGTACTTAGGTAGGGCTATGCTGTTTTAATTCCTCAAGTTGTCGTAACTTGTTATAATCTGTTATTGTTTTTTCAAAAAATCTATCAGATGAATTATGAAGAAATTTGAGTGAACACGACCAGTGAAATCTACTTAAAACTTTTTTTGGGAAGGCCATCGGCAATGATGTTGGGCAATTTTCACGAGAAGGTAAAAAAGTTTATGAAAATTACAAAGATGGACACGAGACGGCCGTTCGAATGGGAACATCTCGATACGTCCCAGGTTCGATACGTCCCCGGTTCGACGCGTCCCAGTTCGATAGGTCCCAGGTTCGACGCGTCCCAGGTTCGATAGGTCCCAGGTTCGACGCGTCCCAGGTTCGATACGTCCCACACCAACATCCATACCACCCACACCCCACCCCCTCCCCCACCCCACCCACACACACCACCCTCACCCAAACCCCACACCACCCACACCCAATACCCATACCCCCACCACTCCCACACCAACACCCTCGAACCCACACCAACCCCATACCCAAAGCCACACCACCCACACCCACAACACCAACACACCCAACCCACCACCCACACCACCCCCACCCACAACTCCACACCCACACACACAAACAAACACCACTACATCCACACCACCCACCACCTACACCCACACCACTCACACTTCCACCACCACCACCCCGCTCGACCACACACCACACTCACACCACCCACACGCACAGCACCCACTTCCCCACACCCACACAAAAGTACACCCCACCACCCGCACATACACCACCCCACCCCAAACAACCAATACCCCCCACCTACCCCCAACACCCACACCAACACCCCAACACCCACACACCACACCACCCATACCCCACCACCTACACCCACATCACCAACACCAACATCCTACCACTCACACCACCACACTCACCAACACCACCCCACCACACCCACACAACCCACCCACAACCCACCCACCAACCCACCCCCCACACAACCCCACCCCCACCACAGCACCCACACCCCCACACACCCAAACACCCACACCACCCCAAACACACCCACCCCCACCCACAACCCACACCCACACCACCAAACACCCACACACCCCCACCCCACCCACAGCACCCACACCACACCACACACCCACACCACCACCCATCCACCACACCCCACACCCCAACCACACCCTAAACCCACTACCCCACCCCACAACCCACCCATCACCCACATCCACCAACACACCCCACACACACCACACCCCACCAACACACCCACACACAAACCCCACACCACACCACTCAGACCCACACCACACCACACCACACCCCCCACACCCACCACACCCACACCATCCACCCCACCCACAGCCACACCACCCAACCCACCCCACACCCACAACCATCTCACCCACCCAACCCACACCCACACCCACCACCACACCCTCACACCCACCCACCACCCCACACAACCCACACTCACCACCACCCCACACCCCCCACAACACCCACCCCCACACAACCCAACCCACACCACCACCCAACACCCCACCCAACCACACAACACCTACCACTCCACACCCACCCACACACCCTAAACCCAACACCACACTCATCACAACCACAACCCACACCCCCACTCACACCCAACACCCACACAACAAACCTGGGGGTATTGGGGTGTGGGTGGTGTGTGTCTGTGTGGGTGGTGTGTGTCCGTGTGGGTAGTGTGAAGATGTGGGTGGTGTGTGTCCGTGTGGGTAGTGTGAAGATATGGGTGGTGTGTGTCCGTGTGGGTAGTGTGAAGATGTGGGTGGTTGTGGGTGGTGGGGTTGTGTGGGTTGTTGGGATGTGGGTGGTGTGAGTGTCCGTATGGATGGTGTGGGTGTTGGGATGTGAGTGGTGTGAGTGTCCATGTGGATGGAGTGGTTGTGGGTGGTATGGTTGTGGGTGGTGGGGTGGGTTGATGTGGGGGTGTGGGTGGTGTGGTGTGGTGTGGTAAGTATGTGCGGTGTGGTAAGTGTTGGTGGTGTGATTGAGAAGGTGTTGTGGGTGTAGGTGGGGGTGTGGGTGTGTGGAGGTGTGCGTCTGGGTGGTGGCGGCGGTGAGTGGTGGTGGTGGAGGTGTAAGAGGTGTGGGTGTGGGTGGTGTAGGTGTGGGTGGTGTAGGTGTGGGTGGTGTAGGTGTGGGTGTTGGTGTGTGTGGGTGGTGTGGGTGTGGGTGTGGACGTGTGTGGTGTGGGTGTGAGTGGGTGGTTGGGATGTTGTTGGTGTGAGTGTCCATGTGGATGGTGTGGGTGGTGTGGATGTGGGTGGTGGAGTGGGTGTGGTTGATGTGGAGGTTTGGGTGGTATGGGGGTAGTGTGGGTGGTGTGGACGTGGGTGGTGGGGTGTGGTTGACATGGAGGTGTGGGTGGTGTGGTAAGTATGGGTGGTGGGGTGTGGGTGGTGGGGTAGGGTGGGTTACTGGGATGTGGGTGGTGTGAATGTCCGTATGGATGGAGTGGTTGTGAGTGGTGTGGTTGTGTGTGGTGTGGATCTGGGTGGTGGGTGTGGTTGATGTGGGGTGGTGTGGTATGGGTGCGGTGGGTGTGCGTGGTGTGGTAAGTGTGGGTGGTGTGAGTGTGGGTGGTGTGATTGAGAGGGTGTTGTGGGTGTAGGTGGTGGGGTGTGGGTGGTGTGGAGGTGTGCGTCTGGGTGGTGGTGGTGGTGTGGTGGTGATGGAGGAGTGGTGGAGATGTGAGAGGTGTGGGTTTGGGTGGTGGGGTGTGGGTGTGGTTGATGTGGAGGTGTGGGTGGTGTCAGGGTGTGTGGATGGTGTGGTAAGTGTGGGTGTTGTGGGTGTAGATGGTGGGGTGTGAGTGGTGGGGAGGTGTGCGTCTGGGTGGTTGTGTGGTGGTGGTTGGTGGTGGAGGCGTGAGATGTGTGGTTGGTTGGTGTGTGGGTAGTGTATGTGTGGATAGTGTTGTGGGTGGTGTGGGTGCTCGTGTGTGTGGTGTTGGTGTGTGAGGTGTGAGTGGTGTGGGTGGTGGTGGTTTGGATGTGGGTGGTGTTAGTGTCCATGTGCATGGTGTGGGTGTGGGTGGTGTGGATGTGGGTGGTGACGTGTGGGTGTGGATGGTGTGGTTGTGGTTGATGTGGTGGTGGGTGGTGTGGTAAGTTGTGGGTATGGTGGTGTGCATGTGGGTGGTGTGGTAAGTGTGGGTGTGGGTAGTGTGGGTGTCCATGTGGGTGCTGTGGGTGGGTGTGAGTGTGGGTAGTATGGAGATGGGGTGGTGTGATTGAGGTGGTGTTGTGGGTGTAGTGGTGGTGTGTCGGTGTGGGTGGTGTGGGAGTGTGCATCTGGGTGGTGGATGGTGATGGAGGTGTGAGAGGTGTCGGTGTTTGGTGTTTGGATGGTGTATGTGTGGGTGGGGTGGGTGGTTGGGATGTGGGTGGTGTGTGTCCATGTGGATGGTGTGGATGTGGGTGGTGTGGATGTGTGTGGTGTGTGGATATGGGTCGTGTGTGGTTGATGTGGTGTGGGTGTTGTGGTAAGTGTGTGGGTGGTGTGCGTGTGCGTGGTGTGGTAAGTGTAGGTATAGGTGGTGTGGGCGGGTGTGAATGTGGGTGGTGTTGAGGTGTGGTGTGGGTGTGTGATTGAGTGGGTGTTGTAGGTGTAGTGGTGGGGTGTGGGTGGTGTGGAGGTGTGCGTCTGGGTGGTGGAGTGGTGGAGGTATGGTGGTTGGTGTGTGGGTGGTGTATGTGTGGGTGGTGTGGTGTTGGTGTGGTTGGTGGTGTGGATAGTGTGTGTGGTGTGAGGTGTAGAGGTGTGAGTGGTGTAGGTGGTGGGTGGGTGGGTGGTTGGGATGTGGGTGGGGTGAGTGTCCATGTTGATGGTGTGGGTGTGAGTGATGTGGATGAGGGTGGTGGGGTGTGGTTGAGGTGTGGTAGTTTGTGGGTGGTGTGGGTGTCCGTGTTGGTGGTTGAGGTGTGGGTGTGGATGGTTGTGGGTGTGAGTGGTGTGGAGATGTGTGTGTGTGTGGTGTGGTGTGGGTGGTGTGATTGAGGAGGTGTTGTGGTGTTGGCAGTGGGTGTGGGTGGTGTGGAGGTGTGCGTCTGGGTGGTGGTGGAGTGGTGGTGTGAGAGGTGTGGTTGGGTGGTGGGTGGGTGGTGTATGTGTGGGTGATGTGGGTGTTGGTGGTGTGGATGGTGTGTGGGTGTGAGGTGTAGAGGTGTGAGTGGTGTGGGTGGTGGGGTAGTGTGGGTGTTTGGGATGTGGGTGGTGTGAGTGTCCGTATGGATGGTGTGGGTGGTTGGGATGTGGGTGGTGTGAGTGTCCATGTGTATGATGTGGGTGGTGGGGTGTGGGTGTGTGGTGTGGGTGTGTGAGGTGTAGAGGTGTGAGTGATGTGGGTGGTGTGGGTGGTGTGAGTCCGTGTGAATTGTGTGGGTGTGGATGATGTGGTGTGGTGTGGATGGTGGGTGTTAGTAATGTGGAGGTGTGGGTGTTGATGGTGTGGGTGTGGATGATGTGGGTGTGGGTGTATGTGGTGTGTGTGTCGGTATGGGTGGTGATGGTGTGGGTAGTGTGGATATGGGTAGTGGGGTGTGGGTGGCGGGATGTGGGTGTGGGTTATATGGTGTGGGTAGTGTTGGGTGGGGTGATGTGGGTGTGAGTGTAGTTGGTGTGGCAGTTGGTGGTGTGGGTGGTGTGGAGGTGTGGGTTGTGTCGGTGTGGGTGGTGAGGATGTGGGTTCTGTTGGTGTGGTTCGTGTGGTGTGGGTGGTGTTTGTGGTGTGGGTGTGGGTGGTGTTTGTGGTGGGGTGTGGGTTTGGGTGGAGGTGTGGTTGTGGGTTGTTTGGGTGTGGGTGGTGTTGGTGTGTGGGTGGTGGGTATGGGTGTGGTGGTGTGGAGGTTGGGTGGTGTGTGGGTGTGTTGTGTTGGTATGGGTGGTTCGGTGTGGGTGGTTCGGTGTGGGGGTGGGTGGTGTGGAGGTGTGGGTGTTGGGGGTGGGGTGGGGTGGGTGTTTGTGTGGGTGTGGGGTGTTGGGGGTGTGGGTGTATGTTTGTGGGTGTAGGGTGTGTGGGGTGTGTGGGGCATTTCGAACCTGGGACGTATCGAACCTGGGACGCGTCGAACCTGGGACCTATCGAACCTGGGACCTATCGAACCTGGGACGCGTCGAACCTGGGACCTATCGAACCTGGGACCTATCGAACCTGGGACGCGTCGAACCTGGGACGTATCGAACCTTACTCCGTTCGAATCGTTGCATAGATGTGTAGATGTACGAGCAGTATTACGAGTATAGTTCTTGTACAGAAGGGGCGATTCATGGAACGAAATGTGGCATTTATAAAAGGTAAGAGAACCATTTTTTATGAATTTTTGTTTAATTTGCAATTTTTCAGATCTATGCGCACTCTTCTGGTCTTCATGAATGGTGCTTCATTTCATGTGTTAGCCTAATCTTGTCTCGGTGTGTGTCTATGTAATGCAGACTTTTGTGTTGCTGGCACGTAACAGCAGCTGAAAGCTGAGTGTGAACACTATGGTCATAACAAAAGTTAAAGTAAAGTGACTCATAATCTAATCGTAGGGCAATGAGGAGTCAAGAGACCTAGCTTTTCCAAGAGCCAGCACTGGTGGTCCTTGGCCAGCCGAGATATTTACCATACCATGTTCACTGGAATTAAACACACACATACATACACACACGTAATACGCACACACACTCGCGCACGCGCGCGTACACAGACAGACAGACACACACACACAGACACAACACTACACACACACACATTCGCACGCGCGCGTACACAGACACACACACACACACACACACAGACACACACACAGAGACACAACACACACACAGACACAACACACACCACACACACACACACACACACACACGCGCGCGCGCGCGCGACACACACACACACACAACACAACGCAACACACCACACCACACCACACACACACACACACACCACACACACACACACACACACACACACACACACACACACACACACACACACACACACACACACACACACACACGTACACACACCACACACACACACACACACGCACACACACACACACACACACACACACACACACACACACACACACACACACACACACACACACACACACACACACACACACACACGCACACATTCTCTCCCTTCCCCCGTTACCAGAAACAGCACTCGGTTTGCAGACAAAGCTGAATAGTGTGTATAGAGCAGCGTCGCTGCTACAGCTAAACGTTACCCCTTTGACTCCCGCACCATGTCCGCCAACTGCAAAAATTTAACCCTTTGACTCCGTCACCCTATCAACCAGCAGGAAGCATGTTGAATATCCATATAAAATAATTAAGGTGGTTAGGGTGAGGGAATCAAAGGATTAAGTGTTAGCTTGGTACCATGGTTGACAATGCAGGATGCTAGTGGACAGGGTGTGTGAGTCACAGGGTTTTAACGTGGACAAGGGCAATGTTACAGTGTTTGGGAAAGGCGGAGCTCTGGTAAAAACAGACACGTGGTTCTTCAACACCTCAGAGATTACAGTTATAAATTCTTATCAGTATTTCGAAATATTGTTCTCCACAATACTAAACTTTAGATATATGGATGCCATGACTTAGCAACCACAGTAAATCATTCTGCATTCAGTATTCTGAGTAAGCTGGATAAACTAAATAACAATACGAAATCCTTTTCTCATACAGGACGGAGCAACAAGGAAGTTTCAGTCTTTTTCTCCTAATTTTTGTATCTGGTGTTTGTTTGCTTGTGATCTTACGCTTGACAAAGGCCAGTTGGCCGAAAATTTGCGCCTATCTTGTCTTGTATTAAATACGCGTTCTTGTTCCTTTTTCGTGTTTTTTCTGGTTCCTAAATAACAATACACTAAAGTTGTTTCTGATGTGGTTTTATTACAAATCGAAACATTCTTGTTGTATAGACAAGAGATACGGGTCTAGAAGTCGTTTATTCATTGAAAACAGTTTGCTGTTTGTTCGTTCAGGAGGGATTCATCGCACTCGGACAATTCCATATGCGATCCACCCAAATCTGCCAGAAAGTATTGTAGAATCCCATAGACTTTCGCAAAACCATATGCACTGGCAAGGTCTTGAAATAGAAAGAGAGAGGGGGGGAGGGAGGGGGTCGGAAAACGGGTAGAGGGATGTATGAAACACTGACACCGTTCAGAATGATGGAAACATGAAGATGGGCTGTGAACAGTCCAAGCTTTTAATGTGGCAGGCTGGAGTTGAACTCGAGATCTCAGATCCACGGTTCTACCAAAAGAACCAATCAGCCCACGTCATTGTCATTGTCATTGGATGGCAACGTTCAGTTAGTCATGTTGAAAAAAATGCCAGTGAGTTGATACTAAGGCGACTTATGACTTAGCACATGGTGAACTAGTAAATTTCACAGTACCGCCATGCCGGTATAGAACAGAGACTTTTCCCTATTTCCCAAGACCTTATTCTCGAGAAAGATCTCTGAAATACGAGCCAATCAGAGCCTGAGCCGTTCCTATTGTTGACCAACCAGAGCCTTCTGGAATAGAAACGTGACCCGTGACCTTTTCTATAAATAAACGACACACGATCATAAAAACCGCCGTTGTCTCGGCATCACTACGCGCCCTGGAACTGAGTGTGTCGTGTGGGAAGCCGAGGAATTGCATGCAAGTAAGTACTGCCTTTGTTTATTTCGCTAAAATGTCTCCACAGAATTGGACCGCTCACGCATTTACGCCAACGGTACCGCCAGACTGGAAAAGTTTGTTATTTTATTAAGGTGTAAGTCTAGTGTGTGTGTCTGTGTGTGAGTGAGTGTGTGTGAGAGAGAGGGAGAGAGAGAATGTAACTGATAATTTATGCGACTATACTTTGTGTGTATGAAAGACAGATAGAGGGAATGTAACTTATGGTTTATGTCACTATATTCTGTGTGTGTGTGTATGAGAGAGAGAGAGAGAAGTTAGGGAATATAACTTATATGTGACCCAGTGTGTGTGTGTGTGTGTGTGTGTGTGTGTGTGTGTGAAGTTGAGAAATATTTTTATGTGATTAATCTATATACTACCTGTCTTGTAGGATTTTGTGTCAAGGGTGGCCATCACAACCTGATTGAGAATAGAAAGAAATGAATGGAAGTGGTGGTATGAAAAGCATATAAAAATGTTCAAGATTGTTGGGTGAACTGTACTTATGGTGATGGTTTTGTCCACAGTATGTCTTCACTGAAGCCGCGCTTCACCCGCCGTCCCAGTGGAGAACTGGTGTGGCAGACGGCCGTTGAAGATCCAAAAGATCTCCTGCAAACTGACAGGTCAGTGTTTTCAACAATGCACATGTAGGATTATGTTGACCTGCCAAAAGATTCTTCAAAAGAAAGTACACAATCAGATGGACATATATAGACACAGATTTGATGTATATCGATGTGAATAAACGTGCTTGTGAAGTGAAACAGTTACAGTGGATTAAAAACACCATGTGATTTAATCACCAATCAGAAATTGGTTGTACAATGCACAGTGTGCCGAGGAAAACCCAGTACATTTGCAAGGTCTGTAAGTTGAAGTGTACTTATTCAGCAGTCAGAATTTGTGTGTGGAATACACTGTCTGCAGAGCAAAACCCTATCAATTTGCAAGGTCTGCAAGTTGAAGTGTAAGGAGGGAATGTTCAGAAGGATGGATGAGGTTTATAAACAATAAGCTGAAACAAGCAGACATATTGGAGCATGAAGGTAGCCAGCGACTGAGAGCCAAGTTGTATGTTGATGGCTGAGACTGAACTGCATGTAATTCATGTGGAAGGTACAGAGGTGTTATTGATGTTTAAATCTGAGCCTTGTGTTAAAAAAAAAAAGAAGTGCTTTATCAGGCAGACCCATGTGTGTATATTGGAAAAGCAGTGTAACCTGGAGTTTAAATGATTACTTTAAACATTGCAGAAGTCTCCCGCATGCTGATGTTTTGAGGATGGCTGAGGCTGCAGCAGCTGAAGCGCTGTAGCGCTGAAGAAGCGGGAACTTGCGAGAAAGGTGTGTATGAGTTGTTACCTTTGTGTGTGTGAGCATGTTATAATTGAACATTGTAATGTAAATGTGTGCAGCTTGACTAATTAACAGTTATTGTGTTGTGATTTATAGAGTGATGACTTGTACTAGCAATAGTAATAGTAATAGTAGCAGTAGTAGTAGTAGTAGCACACTGAAGTAATGGTATGATGCTGTGCTTGACAGATTTCAATTCGTATTGATATGTAATGCGTTTTCTTCATATTTATGTTTAGTTTGCACCAAGAATTCCATCCAAGGCCGTGTCGGGTGGCAGCTCGGCAGGAAAGCCAGCAACCGTGGGTCCCAGCAGCAGACCTTGCAGCACTTCTGCTGTGACCACGCCCCAAGTTTATAACCATGTTAGTATCACCAGAAACTTTTAAGTCTATCTGTCTTTCCTATGATTTTTTTTATAATGTAGTCTGAATTGCTGTTGTTGTCTTTGGGCATGTGTGTACGTTACAATATTGACATAATAGACATTGCTTGTTTTCATTGAAAGACTTACACCTGGTTTCTGAAACTTGGTACACATCATGCCCAGTCATATTGCAACTGTCTAGAAGTGTTTTGATATCATGGAGCTAAAACTGTGGTTTTTCAATTCTTTTCATATATTGGTACCCCCCCAGCACAAACTTTTGACAAAATAATTTACAGTAAAATTTCTAAAAACTGTATCAAACATGTCAACTGTTCCATTCTTGCACAAAATTCAGTTTGTAACCATGTAAGTATCACTAGAAACTTTCAAGTCTGTATATCTTTCCTATGATTTTTTATGATTTTTTTTGTTCATGAAGTGTGAATGGCCATCGCTGTATCTGTGCATGTGTGTACATTATAACACTGACATAAGGAACATTGCTTGTTTACATAGAAAGACTTGCGAGTGGTTTTTGAAACTTAATACACATAATACTCAATCATATTACAACTATCTGGAAGTGTTTTTGATTATATAAAGCTTAATTTGTGTTTTTTTTATTCTTTGCATGTACTGGTACCCCCTTGTTCACACTTTTGAAACAAAATATTTTACTTCAAAATTAAAAAAAAAATAATACCAAACAAGTGAACACTTTCATACTTGCACAAAAGTCAGTTTCTAACCATGTCAGTATCACCAGAAACTTTCAAGTCTGTATACCTTTGCTGTGTTTTTTTATGATTTTTTTGCTTATGTAATGTGAATGGCCATTGCTGTATCTGTGCGTGTGTGTACATATTTTAACATTGACACAATGAACATTGTTTGTTTACATAGGAGGACTTGCAGCTGGATTCTGAAACTTTGTTCACATAATACTGAATCATATTGCAACTGTCTAGAAGTGTTTTTGATGTCAAAAAACTAAATTTAGGGTTTTTTTATTCTTTGCATGTATTGGTACCCCCCTGCGCAAACTTCAAAAACAATATAATTTACTTCTAAATTAAAACAAAAATAGTACCAAACAAGTGAACAATTTCATTCTTGCTCAAAGGTCAGTTTGTGACCATGTCAGTATCATCAGGAACTTTCAGGTCTGTCTGTTTTTCCTATGATTTTTCTTGTTTATATGTCTGAATTGCCATTGTCAACTGTGGGCGTGTGTGTAGATTATTACATTGATATAATGAACATTGCTTGTTTACATAGAAAGACTTACAGCTGGTTTCTGAAACTTGGTGCCCATAAAGCCCAATCATATTACAACTGTTTAGAAGTGTTTTTGATTTCAAAAATCTTAAATTGTGGGTTTTTAATTCTTTTCATGTATGGTATCCCCCACCCACCCCAGCCGCACAATTTGAAAAAAAATATCAATAATGAAAAAAATGGCAGGAGACAACTCAACACCTTCATACTTGCACAAACATTGGTTTGTAACTATGTTAGTATCACCAGAAACTTTCAAGTTTATGTATCCTTCCTATGATTTTTTATGATTTTTTTTATTTATGTTATGTGAATGGCCATTATTGTCTGCGTGTGTGCACATTATGATATTGACATAAGAAACATTGCTTGATCACAAAGAAAGAATTGGTGTTTGTTTCTGATACTTAGTACACATAATACCCAATCATATTGCAACTGTCTAAAAGTGTTTCTGATATCAAAAAGCTAAATTTGTGAGTTTTTTATTCTTTACATATTGGTACCCCCCGCACAAACTTTTAAAACAAAATAATTCACCTAAAAAATTTTTAAAAAATAGTACCAAACATGTCAAGTCTTTCATACTTGCACAAAAGCTGGTTTGTAACCATGTTAGTATCATCACAAACTTTAAATTCTGTCTATCTTTCCTCTGATTTTTTATGATTTTTTTTGTATATTTAGTATGAATGGCCATTGTTGTCTATGCGTGTGTGTGTACAATTTAAAATTTGCATACTTCAAATTGTTTGTTGACAAAGAAAAATTTGCAGCTAGTTCATGATACTTGGTAAACATAATGCCCAGTCATTGCAACTGTCTAGAAGTGTTTTTGATTTAAAAAATCTAAATTTGTGGGTTTTTTTATTCTTAGCATGTATTGGTACCCCCCCCCCCCCCATGCAAACTTTTAAAAAAGTGTCATTTTTTTCAAAATTCAATAAAAAACAAACAAACAAGTGATCATCTTTATACTTGCACAAAAGTTAGTTTGTTCTTTTGTTAGCAACACTAGAAAGTTTCAAGTCTTTAACTTTTTTGATGTTAAGTCTGTTTCCATTACTAATTTCTTTTTTTCTTCTTTTGTCTGCTACATTAGGCATGACAGACGCATCATGGGATTCATGAACTTGTCATTTCTGTCGCAGCGGGAGAAAAACTACATCCGATAGATGTCTTTTAAATTGCAGCTGCTAAGACACGGGATTGGACTGAAGCTGACTGCCCTCGAATAAAATCTTGTCTCTTGTCTGTGGCAGATGGCAGTCAAACTCAGCTCAGATAACAGTTGCATCATGTTGAAGATTCCCCAGTGCAGCTCATCAGTAACCCTGATGATCAGTTGACAAAAAACAGTCCAAATTCCCTAATGCTGCCAACTTTACATAGTTGAAGGTCCCAAGCCCTTGAAAAAGCAGAGGGGGGGAATTTTCTTGTACAGTGCGTCTGTGAATATACAGTGTCTGTGGTGTAGAGGCAACACATTGATCATTTTATGGTCAAAGACCCAGGTTCAAATCCTGGCAGGCACGATTCTCTTCAGACCACTGTACATACTCGCATTCATATCTACATCTTTGTGTGTGTGTGTGTGCATGTAGTTGGCGTCCATTCACACAGTTAGAAAAAAGTACATCTAAACAACATTACATACATACACACACACACATACATACATACATATCTATATACATATACACTCAATTATTGACAGGTGTTTTTGTGCAGGTGTTTTGAAGGCATCCATACCAAATTATAAATTATACAGAAATACATGAGTACACATATCTATATATACACTAATTTAATGACAAGTGTTTTGAAAGCATCCATACCAAATTATAAATTACACAGATATACTTGAGTACACATATCTATATATACACTAATTTCATGACAAGTGTTTTCAAAGCATCCATACCAAATTATAAATTACACAAAAATACTTGAGTACACATATCTATATATACACTAATTTAATGACAAGTGTTTTGACAGCATCCATACCAAATTATAAATTACACAAAAATACTTGAGTACACATATCTATATATACACTAATTTAATGACAAGTGTTTTGACAGCATCCATATGAAATTATAAATTACACAAAAATACTTGAGTACACATATCTATATATACACTAATTTAATGACAAGTGCTTTGACAGCATCCATACCAAATTATAAATTACACAAAAATACTTGAGTACACATATCTATATATACACTAATTTAATGACAAGTGTTTTGACAGCATCCATACCAAATTATAAATTACACAAAAATACTTGAGTACACATATCTATATATACACTAATTTAATGACAAGTGTTTTGACAGCATCCATATGAAATTAGACAGTACACAAAAATACTTTAGTACACATATCTATATATACACTGATTTAATGACAAGTGTTTGGAAGGCATCCATATGAAATTAGACAGTACACAAAAATACATAAGTACTGCACATATTTATATATATATATACAATTATCTAATAACAAGTCTGTGCAAGGCATCCATACAAAAATAAAAATTATTCCACAATAAATCAGTACTTCACAGATTATGCTTCAGAGAGAGAGAGAGAGAGAGAGACACTCACGCGCGCACACACACACACACGCACACACACGCACACACACACACACACACACACACACACACACACACACACACACCCCAGCACGTGGAAGAGAACTGTTCAGTGTGAGCATGTGATGAACTGTTCAGTGTGTGTGGCCCATGTAATGGACTTTATTGTAATTTGTAATTTCTGTGATATACAATGAAGACCCAAAAATGAAATGTGCGTGAACACAACACATAGACTGCCGAAAACAAGAACAAAACTAAAAAAAACACCAACAACAAAAAGCACTAAAACAAAACACTCAGGAATGAAGAACAGGGAAGGAATTGACTAGAGTAAATCTGTAACAGAACACAACACATAGACTGCCGAAAACAATGTGCACATGCCTCAAGACCTTATTCTCGAGAAAGATCTCTGAAATACGAGCCAATCAGAGCCTGAGCCGTTCCTATTGTTGACCAACCAGAGCCTTCTGGAATAGAAACGTGACCCGTGACCTTTTCTATAAATAAACGACACACGATCATAAAAACCGCCGTTGTCTCGGCATCACTACGCGCCCTGGAACTGAGTGTGTCGTGTGGGAAGCCGAGGAATTGCATGCAAGTAAGTACTGCCTTTGTTTATTTCGCTAAAATGTCTCCACAGAATTGGACCGCTCACGCATTTACGCCAACGGTACCGCCAGACTGGAAAAGTTTGTTATTTTATTAAGGTGTAAGTCTAGTGTGTGTGTCTGTGTGTGAGTGAGTGTGTGTGAGAGAGAGGGAGAGAGAGAATGTAACTGATAATTTATGCGACTATACTTTGTGTGTATGAAAGACAGATAGAGGGAATGTAACTTATGGTTTATGTCACTATATTCTGTGTGTGTGTGTATGAGAGAGAGAGAGAGAAGTTAGGGAATATAACTTATATGTGACCCAGTGTGTGTGTGTGTGTGTGTGTGTGTGTGTGAAGTTGAGAAATATTTTTATGTGATTAATCTATATACTACCTGTCTTGTAGGATTTTGTGTCAAGGGTGGCCATCACAACCTGATTGAGAATAGGAAGAAATGAATGGAAGTGGTGGTATGAAAAGCATATAAAAATGTTCAAGATTGTTGGGTGAACTGTACTTATGGTGATGGTTTTGTCCACAGTATGTCTTCACTGAAGCCGCGCTTCACCCGCCGTCCCAGTGGAGAACTGGTGTGGCAGACGGCCGTTGAAGATCCAAAAGATCTCCTGCAAACTGACAGGTCAGTGTTTTCAACAATGCACATGTAGGATTATGTTGACCTGCCAAAAGATTCTTCAAAAGAAAGTACACAATCAGATGGACATATATAGACACAGATTTGATGTATATCGATGTGAATAAACGTGCTTGTGAAGTGAAACAGTTACAGTGGATTAAAAACACCATGTGATTTAATCACCAATCAGAAATTGGTTGTACAATGCACAGTGTGCCGAGGAAAACCCAGTACATTTGCAAGGTCTGTAAGTTGAAGTGTACTTATTCAGCAGTCAGAATTTGTGTGTGGAATACACTGTCTGCAGAGCAAAACCCTATCAATTTGCAAGGTCTGCAAGTTGAAGTGTAAGGAGGGAATGTTCAGAAGGATGGATGAGGTTTATAAACAATAAGCTGAAACAAGCAGACATATTGGAGCATGAAGGTAGCCAGCGACTGAGAGCCAAGTTGTATGTTGATGGCTGAGACTGAACTGCATGTAATTCATGTGGAAGGTACAGAGGTGTTATTGATGTTTAAATCTGAGCCTTGTGTTAAAAAAAAAAAGAAGTGCTTTATCAGGCAGACCCATGTGTGTATATTGGAAAAGCAGTGTAACCTGGAGTTTAAATGATTACTTTAAACATTGCAGAAGTCTCCCGCATGCTGATGTTTTGAGGATGGCTGAGGCTGCAGCAGCTGAAGCGCTGTAGCGCTGAAGAAGCGGGAACTTGCGAGAAAGGTGTGTATGAGTTGTTACCTTTGTGTGTGTGAGCATGTTATAATTGAACATTGTAATGTAAATGTGTGCAGCTTGACTAATTAACAGTTATTGTGTTGTGATTTATAGAGTGATGACTTGTACTAGCAATAGTAATAGTAGCAGTAGTAGTAGTAGTAGTAGTAGCACACTGAAGTAATGGTATGATGCTGTGCTTGACAGATTTCAATTCGTATTGATATGTAATGCGTTTTCTTCATATTTATGTTTAGTTTGCACCAAGAATTCCATCCAAGGCCGTGTCGGGTGGCAGCTCGGCAGGAAAGCCAGCAACCGTGGGTCCCAGCAGCAGACCTTGCAGCACTTCTGCTGTGACCACGCCCCAAGTTTATAACCATGTTAGTATCACCAGAAACTTTTAAGTCTATCTGTCTTTCCTATGATTTTTTTTATAATGTAGTCTGAATTGCTGTTGTTGTCTTTGGGCATGTGTGTACGTTACAATATTGACATAATAGACATTGCTTGTTTTCATTGAAAGACTTACACCTGGTTTCTGAAACTTGGTACACATCATGCCCAGTCATATTGCAACTGTCTAGAAGTGTTTTGATATCATGGAGCTAAAACTGTGGTTTTTCAATTCTTTTCATATATTGGTACCCCCCCAGCACAAACTTTTGACAAAATAATTTACAGTAAAATTTCTAAAAACTGTATCAAACATGTCAACTGTTCCATTCTTGCACAAAATTCAGTTTGTAACCATGTAAGTATCACTAGAAACTTTCAAGTCTGTATATCTTTCCTATGATTTTTTATGATTTTTTTTGTTCATGAAGTGTGAATGGCCATCGCTGTATCTGTGCATGTGTGTACATTATAACACTGACATAAGGAACATTGCTTGTTTACATAGAAAGACTTGCGAGTGGTTTTTGAAACTTAATACACATAATACTCAATCATATTACAACTATCTGGAAGTGTTTTTGATTATATAAAGCTTAATTTGTGTTTTTTTTATTCTTTGCATGTACTGGTACCCCCTTGTTCACACTTTTGAAACAAAATATTTTACTTCAAAATTAAAAAAAAAATAATACCAAACAAGTGAACACTTTCATACTTGCACAAAAGTCAGTTTCTAACCATGTCAGTATCACCAGAAACTTTCAAGTCTGTATACCTTTGCTGTGTTTTTTTATGATTTTTTTGCTTATGTAATGTGAATGGCCATTGCTGTATCTGTGCGTGTGTGTACATATTTTAACATTGACACAATGAACATTGTTTGTTTACATAGGAGGACTTGCAGCTGGATTCTGAAACTTTGTTCACATAATACTGAATCATATTGCAACTGTCTAGAAGTGTTTTTGATGTCAAAAAACTAAATTTAGGGTTTTTTTTATTCTTTGCATGTATTGGTACCCCCCTGCGCAAACTTCAAAAACAATATAATTTACTTCTAAATTAAAACAAAAATAGTACCAAACAAGTGAACAATTTCATTCTTGCTCAAAGGTCAGTTTGTGACCATGTCAGTATCATCAGGAACTTTCAGGTCTGTGTGTTTTTCCTATGATTTTTCTTGTTTATATGTCTGAATTGCCATTGTCAACTGTGGGCGTGTGTGTAGATTATTACATTGATATAATGAACATTGCTTGTTTACATAGAAAGACTTACAGCTGGTTTCTGAAACTTGGTGCCCATAAAGCCCAATCATATTACAACTGTTTATAGAAGTGTTTTTGATTTCAAAAATCTTAAATTGTGGGTTTTTAATTCTTTTCATGTATGGTATCCCCCACCCACCCCAGCCGCACAATTTGAAAAAAAATATCAATAATGAAAAAAATGGCAGGAGACAACTCAACACCTTCATACTTGCACAAACATTGGTTTGTAACTATGTTAGTATCACCAGAAACTTTCAAGTTTATGTATCCTTCCTATGATTTTTTATGATTTTTTTTATTTATGTTATGTGAATGGCCATTATTGTCTGCGTGTGTGCACATTATGATATTGACATAAGAAACATTGCTTGATCACAAAGAAAGAATTGGTGTTTGTTTCTGATACTTAGTACACATAATACCCAATCATATTGCAACTGTCTAAAAGTGTTTCTGATATCAAAAAGCTAAATTTGTGAGTTTTTTATTCTTTACATATTGGTACCCCCCGCACAAACTTTTAAAACAAAATAATTCACCTAAAAAATTTTTAAAAAATAGTACCAAACATGTCAAGTCTTTCATACTTGCACAAAAGCTGGTTTGTAACCATGTTAGTATCATCACAAACTTTAAATTCTGTCTATCTTTCCTCTGATTTTTTATGATTTTTTTTGTATATTTAGTATGAATGGCCATTGTTGTCTATGCGTGTGTGTGTACAATTTAAAATTTGCATACTTCAAATTGTTTGTTGACAAAGAAAAATTTGCAGCTAGTTCATGATACTTGGTAAACATAATGCCCAGTCATTGCAACTGTCTAGAAGTGTTTTTGATTTAAAAAATCTAAATTTGTGGGTTTTTTTATTCTTAGCATGTATTGGTACCCCCCCCCCCCCCATGCAAACTTTTAAAAAAGTGTCATTTTTTTCAAAATTCAATAAAAAACAAACAAACAAGTGATCATCTTTATACTTGCACAAAAGTTAGTTTGTTCTTTTGTTAGCAACACTAGAAAGTTTCAAGTCTTTAACTTTTTTGATGTTAAGTCTGTTTCCATTACTAATTTCTTTTTTTCTTCTTTTGTCTGCTACATTAGGCATGACAGACGCATCATGGGATTCATGAACTTGTCATTTCTGTCGCAGCGGGAGAAAAACTACATCCGATAGATGTCTTTTAAATTGCAGCTGCTAAGACACGGGATTGGACTGAAGCTGACTGCCCTCGAATAAAATCTTGTCTCTTGTCTGTGGCAGATGGCAGTCAAACTCAGCTCAGATAACAGTTGCATCATGTTGAAGATTCCCCAGTGCAGCTCATCAGTAACCCTGATGATCAGTTGACAAAAAACAGTCCAAATTCCCTAATGCTGCCAACTTTACATAGTTGAAGGTCCCAAGCCCTTGAAAAAGCAGAGGGGGGAATTTTCTTGTACAGTGCGTCTGTGAATATACAGTGTCTGTGGTGTAGAGGCAACACATTGATCATTTTATGGTCAAAGACCCAGGTTCAAATCCTGGCAGGCACGATTCTCTTCAGACCACTGTACATACTCGCATTCATATCTACATCTTTGTGTGTGTGTGTGCATGTAGTTGGCGTCCATTCACACAGTTAGAAAAAAGTACATCTAAACAACATTACATACATACACACACACATACATACATACATATCTATATATATACACTCAATTATTGACAGGTGTTTGTGCAGTGTTTGAAGGCATCCATACCAAATTATAAATTATACAGAATACATGAGTACACATATCTATATATACACTAATTAATGACAAGTGTTTTGAAAGCATCCATACCAAATTATAAATTACACAGATATACTTGAGTACACATATCTATATATACACTAATTTCATGACAAGTGTTTTCAAAGCATCCATACCAAATTATAAATTACACAAAAATACTTGAGTACACATATCTATATATACACTAATTTAATGACAAGTGTTTTGACAGCATCCATACCAAATTATAAATTACACAAAAATACTTGAGTACACATATCTATATATACACTAATTTAATGACAAGTGTTTTGACAGCATCCATATAAATTATAAATTACACAAAAATACTTGAGTACACATATCTATATATACACTAATTTAATGACAAGTGCTTTGACAGCATCCATACCAAATTATAAATTACACAAAAATACTTGAGTACACATATCTATATATACACAAATTTAATGACAAGTGTTTTGACAGCATCCATACCAAATCATAAATTACACAAAAATACTTGAGTACACATATCTATATATACACTAATTTAATGACAAGTGCTTTGACAGCATCCATACCAAATTATAAATTACACAAAAATACTTGAGTACACATATCTATATATACACTAATTTAATGACAAGTGTTTTGACAGCATCCATACCAAATTATAAATTACACAAAAATACTTGAGTACACATATCTATATATACACTAATTTAATGACAAGTGTTTTGACAGCATCCATATGAAATTAGACAGTACACAAAAATACTTTAGTACACATATCTATATATACACTGATTTAATGACAAGTGTTTGGAAGGCATCCATATGAAATTAGACAGTACACAAAAATACATAAGTACTGCACATATTTATATATATATACAATTATCTAATAACAAGTCTGTGCAAGCATCCATACAAAAATAAACATATCCACAATAAATTCAGTACTTCACAGATTATGCTTCA
>JAPXFY010002327.1:0-10000 GCA_030674185.1 Monoplex corrugatus
ACAACAACAATAACAATAACAACACATAAGGCTCAACACAACATCTGACAATAACAATAACAACACATAAGGCTCAACACAACATCTGACAACAACAGTAACAATAACAACACATAAGGCTCAACACAACATCTGACAATAACAATAACAATAACAACACATAAGGCTCAACACAACATCTGACAATAACAATAACAACACATAAGGCTCAACACAACATCTGACAACAATAGTAACAATAACAACACATAAGGCTCAACACAACATCTGAACAACATAACAATAACAACACATAAGGCTCAACACAACATCTGACACAACATAACAATAACAACACATAAGGCTCAACACAACGTCTGACAACAACATAACAATAACAACACATAAGGCTCAACACAACATCTGAAATAACATAACACACTAAGGCAACACAACATCGACAACAACAGTAACAATAACAACACATAAGGCTCAACACAACATCTGACAAACAATACAATAACAACACATAAGGCTCAACACAACATCTGACAACAACAATAACAACACATAAGGCTCAACACAACATCTGACAACAACAATAACAATAACAACACATAAGGCTCAACACAACATCTGACAATAACAATAACAACACATAAGGCTCAACACAACATCTGACAACAACAATAACAACACATAAGGCTCAACACAACATCTGACAATCAAACAATAACAACACATAAGGCTCAACACAACATCTGACAACAACAATAACAACACATAAGGCTCAACACAACTCTGACAACAACAGTAACAATAACAACACATAAGGCTCAACACAACATCTGACAATAACAATAACAACACATAAGGCTCAACACAACTCTGACAAAACAATAACAACACATAAGGCTCAACACAACGTCTGACAACAACATAACAACACATAAGGCTCAACACAACATCTGCACAACAACAATAACAACACATAAGGCTCAACACAACATCTGACAACAGTAACAATAACAACACATAAGGCTCAACACAACATCTGACAACAACAATAACAACACATAAGGCTCAACACAACGATCTGACAACAACAATAACAATAACAACACATAAGGCTCAACACAACATCTGACAATAACAATAACAACACATAAGGCTCAACACAACATCTGACAACTAACAATAACAACACATAAGGCTCAACACAACATCTGACAACAACAATAACAACACATAAGGCTCAACACAACATCTGACAACAACAATAACAACACATAAGGCTCAACACAACATCTGACCAACATAACAATAACAACACATAAGGCTCAACACAACATCTGACAACAACAAAAACAACACATAAGGCTCAACACAACAGTCTGACAACAACAATAACAACACATAAGGCTCAACACAACATCTGACAATAACAATAACAACACATAAGGCTCAACACAACATCTGACAATACACATAACAACACATAAGGCTCAACACAACATCTGACAACAACAATAACATAACAACACATAAGGCTCAACACAACGTCTGACAACAACAATAACAACACATAAGGCTCAACACAACTTGACAATAACATAACAACACTAAGGCTCAACACAACATCTACACATAACAACACTAAGGCTCAACAAACACAACACATACAAAATAGTAACAAACATACAAAACAAAAAAAAAAAAATTGAAAACAAACAACACATAAGGCTCAACACAACATCTGACAACAACAATAACAATAACAACACATAAGGCTCAACACAACATCTGACAACAACAATAACAGTAACAACACATAAGGCTCAACACAACATCTGACAACATAACAATAACAACACATAAGGCTCAACACAACGTCTGACAACAACAATAACAACACATAAGGCTCAACACAACATCTGACAACAACAATAACAACACATAAGGCTCAACACAACATCTGACAACAACAATAACATAACAACACATAGAGGCTCAACACAACGTCTGACAATAACAATAACAACACATAAGGCTCAACACAACGTCTGACAACAACAATAACAACACACATAAGGCTCAACACAACATCTGACAACAACAATAACAACACATAAGGCTCAACAACAACATCTGACAACAACAATAACAATAACAACACATAAGGCTCAACACAACATCTGACAACAACAATAAACAACACATAAGGCTCAACACAACGTCTGACAACAACAGTAACAACACATAAGGCTCAACACAACATCTGACAACAACAATAACAACACACAAGCTCAACACAACATAGACAACAACACAGAACATAACAAACACATAAGGACTCAACACAACGTCTGACAACAACATAACAACACATAAGGCTCAACACAACGTCTGACAACACTGAACAACACATAAGCCAACAACAACATCAGCAACAACAATAACAACACATAAGGCAACACAACATTACACAACATAACAACACATAAGGCTCAACACAACGTCTGACAACAACAGTAACAATAACAACACATAAGGCTCAACACAACGTCTGACAACAACAGTAACAATAACAACACATAAGGCTCAAACACAACGTCTGACAACAACAGTAACAATAACAACACATAAGGCTCAACACAACAGTCTGACAACAACATAACAACACATAAGGCTCAACAACAACGTCTGACAACAACAGTAACAATAACAACACATAAGGCTCAACACAACGTCTGACAAACAGTAACAATAACAACACATAAGGCTCAACACAACATCTGACAACAACAATAACAACACATAAGGCTCAACACAACGTCTGACAACAACAGTAACAATAACAACACATAAGGCTCAACACAACATCTGACAATAACAATAACAAATAAAACAACTCCAACAACAATAAAGGCTCAACACAACATCTGACAACAACATAACAATAACAACACATAAGGCTCAACACAACATCTGACAATAACATAACAATAACAACACATAAGGCCAACACAACATCTGACAACAACTAAACAATAAACAACACATAAGGCTCAACACAACATCTGACAACAACAGTAACAATACAACACATAAGGCTCAACACAACATCTGACAAACAACATAACAACACATAAGGCTCAACACAACATCTGACAACAACAGTAACAATAACAACACATAAGGCTCAACACAACATCTGACAATAACAATAACAACACATAAGGCTCAACACAACATCTGACAACAACAATAACAACACATAAGGCTCAACACAACATCTGACATAAACATAACAACACATAAGGCTCAACACAACATCTGACAACAACAACAATAACAACACATAAGGCTCAACACAACATCTGACAATAAACAATAACAACACATAAGGCTCAACACAACATCTGACAACAACAATAACAACACATAAGGCTCAACACAACATCTGACAACAACAATAACAACACATAAGGCTCAACACAACATCTGACAACAACAATAACAACACATAAGGCTCAACACAACATCTGACAACAACAATAACAACACATAAGGCTCAACACAACATCTGACAACACAACAATAACAACACATAAGGCTCAACACAACATCTGACAACAACAATAACACAACACATAAGCTACAAACACACAACTCTGACAACACATAACAACAACAACACATAAGGCTCAACACAACATCTGACAAACAACAAAACAACACATAAGGCTCAACACAACGTCTGACAACAACATAACAATAACAACACATAAGGCACAACTCACAACCAACAACAACAATAGCTCACACAACTCTGACAACAACAATAACAACACATAAGGCTCAACACAACATCTGACAACAACAGTAACAATAACAACACATAAGGCTCAACACAACATCTGACAACAACAGTAACAATAACAACACATAAGGCTCAACACAACGTCTGACAACAACAGTAACAATAACAACACATAAGGCTCAACACAACGTCTGACAACAACAGTAACAATAACAACACATAAGGCTCAACACAACGTCTGACAACAACAGTAACAATAACAACACATAAGGCTCAACACAACGTCTGACAACAACAAAACAATAAAACACATAAGGCTCAACACAACATCTGACAACAACAGTAACAAACAACACAAAGCTCAACCAACGTCTGACAAACATAACAGTAACAACAACAACACAATAAGGCTCAACACAACGTCTGACAACAACAATAACAACACATAAGGCTCAACACAACATCTGACAACAACAATAACAACACATAAGGCTCAACACAACATCTGACAACAACAGTAACAATAACAACACATAAGGCTCCACACAACATCTGACAACAACAATAACAATAACAACACATAAGGCTCAACACAACATCTGACAACAATAGTAACAATAACAACACATAAGGCTCAACACAACATCTGACAACAATAGTAACAATAACAACACATAAGGCTCAACACAACATCTGACAACAATAGTAACAATAACAACACATAAGGCTCAACACAACATCTGACAACAATAGTAACAATAACAACACATAAGGCTCAACACAACATCTGACAACAACAATAACAACACAAAAGGCTCAACACAACGTCTGACAACAACAATAACAATAACAACACATAAGGCTCAACACAACATCTGACAACAACAGTAACAATAACAACACAAAAGGCTCAACACAACATCTGACAACAACAGTAACAATAACAACACATAAGGCTCAACACAACATCTGACAACAACAATAACAACACATAAGGCTGAACACAACGTCTGACAACAACAATAACAATAACAACACATAAGGCTCAACACAACGTCTGACAACAACAGTAACAACAACAACACATAAGGCTCAACACAACGTCTGACAACAACAATAACAATAACAACACATAAGGCTCAACACAACATCTGACAACAACAACAACAACACATAAGGCTCAACACAACGTCTGACAACAACAGTAACAATAACAACACATAAGGCTCAACACAACATCTGACAACAACAGTAACAATAACAACACATAAGGCTCAACACAACATCTGACAACAACAGTAACAATAACAACACATAAGGCTCAACACAACATCTGACAACGACAGTAACAATAACAACACAAAAGGCTCAACACAACATCATGGACACTTTTCTTTGGGAGCACACCTGGACTTAAGATTTTTAACCCTTTGACTCCCGCATCCTATCCATCAAATATAAAAACTTTACCCTTTGACCCCCTTCACCCTATCCACCAGCTTCCTGCAGGAAGCTGGTGGATATGGTGAGGGAGTCAAAGGGTTAAGTTTTGCAGCTGGCAATAGGGTGATGGAGCCAAAGGGTTAAAGTGCCCAATCAATATGAAACTTTGCCCGTTTTTTTTAAAACAACAACAAACAAAAACAACATCAAACAAACCAAAACAAATCAATACAAACAAAACAAAACAAAAAAAAACCCCAACAATACGGACATCTTTTTATGGAAAGTGACACAGTCCGTGGCTCACCTGGTCTGTCCATGAAGACAGCCGCAGAAGGCAGAGGACGTGAGACAGACGCTGATGGAGCCATGGACAGGCGATGTGGAGGACGGCTAGAGCAGCTTTTTGTCGTGATGTGATCCACTGTCCATAGTGCTCTCCCCTTGTCTGACCGTACTGAATCCCCAGTAACTGTTGGCCAACCGTCTGGTCTGTGGCTGACAGGGTGAACTGTTAACATTGGAAATAATGTCGTTATCATCATCGTCATCCTTATCATCGTCATCATCAATAATAACTGTTGGCCAACTGTCTGGTTGGTGGCTGATAGGGTGAACTGTAACATGGGAAA
The DNA here is from genome assembly GCA_030674185.1 of Monoplex corrugatus. Classification (NCBI taxonomy): domain Eukaryota; kingdom Metazoa; phylum Mollusca; class Gastropoda; order Littorinimorpha; family Ranellidae; genus Monoplex; species Monoplex corrugatus. Next base: position 5,878 of record JAPXFY010002327.1, read on the forward strand.
TAATGTCGTTATCATCATCATTATCGTCATCATCAATAATAACTGTTGGCCCACTGTCTGGTTTGTGGCTGACAATGAACTTGTAACACTGGAACTAAGGTCGTTACCATCATCGTCGTCTTCATCATCGTCTTCATCACCGTCATCATCAAAATAATAACCGTTGGCCCACTGTCTGGTTTGTTGCTGACAGAATGAACTGTAACACTGGCAATAATGTCATCGTCGTCGTCATCACCAGTAACACCAACTGACCCATCGTCTGGTCTGCCACTGACAGGATGACCATTAACACCATAAATGTGTCATCATCACTGTCGTTGTCGTCGTCGTCATCATCATCTAACATCTAATGACCTGAATAGTGTCCTAGTGAATGAGGTCAGAAGGGATTCATTTTGTTTTGCAAATTATGAAAATAAATCAGACCATCTGAGGCAAGCGCGCATGCGCGCGTACCACACACACACACACACACACACACACACACACACACACACACACACACACACAGAGGGAGGGAAGGGAGAGACAGAAAGACAAGCAGGCAGTAAAGTTTCTATTTGTAAGGTGACAGATAAGCACTGTATGTGTTTGCTTGTTTGTTCGTTGTTGTTTTTTTAGTCCTTGCCCCAGAGGGGACTACGGTACATATCTGACCTAACAGCTAACTGTTGAGAAATACTAGCCACGCACATGTCGTTATGCACATACTGAATATAACGTACAACACACAACTGTAATATGCATTAGCCAGAAACTGTGGGAAGAACTGGACAGCAGAATGTCCTTTGAGACAAGTACTGTTCACACAGAAGCAACCTATAACTTAAACTTTCAAATGTCCGTTTTTAATGCTCAATGGAACAACTATATGCCAATGTTCTCCCTGTAGAAAACAGATTTTCTTCATGACATGTTCTTGAATTTTGATGTACATAATACAACCATCATTGATTAGAATATTGTCTAATATGCTTTGTAAGTTATAGGGTTAACTTAATTGGAAGTGGAGTCTGAAGCTTGATCTGGTGTCTAGTTGTGATGATTTGACGATACAGGGGGCAAAACCTGACGCCACTGTTTGTATCAACATTCTTTGTGAACAGCCAATGTTTGTTTTCAGGGTAAAACACCTGGTTTGTTGTAACCTTGTTTGTCTAAACTCGACGTTTTCAGAAGAACTGATTTCACAGCACGCTTGTGAATTTTGTGTTCAGGGTTTGAAGACACCTGTACTGGCAGAGTTAAAGTGCGTTCTGATGTCAATGATGACTGACTGAACATTCCCATGTAATACTGTCTTTCTGACACGTAAGCTTAGACAGTGTTTTTGACGATTTAAATGATATGGTTTTTTGTTTTTGTTTTTTTTAACATGTCGAAATATGCTATACAGACAGATAGACAGACAGATAGACAGACAAACAGACAGGAGACAGACATACGGGCACATCGGATACAGAACGAAGACAAGCAGACAGAAGGACAGAAAGACAGGTACCAGCCTTCAAATCATTTATTCATTTACGCCATTGCCCCTAAATGAAGGGGCGTGGAAAACAGACAGACAGACAGACAGACAGACAGAGAGACAGACAGACAGACAGACAGACAGACAGACAGACAAAGAAATCAATGTGTAGTACTATATACAGCTGTACACACACCATACCAGTGGTAAAGGCACTGCTGTTCAAACAAGTGTTCACTATATACATGTAGTCCCTTAGTCACAGACCATAAACCAAGGAACTGATCTCTTCATTGTTCCACAAGCTCACAACAAAGAACAAAGAGAATGGTAAAACAGTATGACCATTTAGCTGTGTTCATGTTCTGGTTGTCAGTCCACACAGTTGGGTTGTGCTTTGTGGTTCTTTGCTGTTAATGGATCAGTGGTTGAGCTGAAGACTGATCCGTTATTAATTACCTGCTTGCTCTGACGTCATTAATGGACAACTAAAATCTTCTGCCTAATCCATCACATCCATTTTTAGATCAGTTTTGTCCCAGTGTAAAGTGAAAGGCATCAGATGTCGACAAGAGTGCTACACGCCTTGTACCAGTAACAGGTGATACATATACCTTGCTACAGCAACATAGGTAATACATATACCTTGTTACAGTAACACAGATAATACATATACCTTGCTACAGTAACACAGGTGATACATACACCTTGTAACAGTAACATAGGTAATACATATACCTTGTTACATTAACACAGATAATACATACACCTTGTTACAGTAACACAGATAATACATATACCTTGTTACATTAACACAGATAATACATACACCTTGTTACAGTAACACAGATAATACATATACCTTGTTACAGCAACACAGGTAATACATATACCTTGTTACATTAACACAGGTAATACATATACCCTGTTACAGTAACAAAGGTGAAACAGAGACCTTGTAACAATAACATAGGTAATACATATACCTTGTTACAGTAACATAGGTAATACACAGATCTTGTTACAGTAACATAGGTAATACATATACCTTGTTACAGTAACATAGGTGATACATATACCTTGTTACAGTAACATAGGTGATACTATACCTTGTAACAGTAACATAGGTAATACACAGACCTTGTTACAGTAACATAGGTGATACTATACCTGTAACAGTAACATAGGTAATACATAGACCTTGTTACAGTAACATAGGTGATACTATACCTTGTAACACTAACACAGGTGATACAGATACTTCATGACAGTTCTACAGGTGATTTTTCAGCCCAAACGGGCTCCTACCCAGAGTTGAGCATGCTATGGGCGCATTGGGAAGACTGCCACCACAAAGTTGAGCATGCTATGGGCGCATTGGGAAGACTGCCACCACAAAGTTGAGCATGCTATGGACTCATTGGGAAGACTGCCACCACAAAGTTGAGCATGCTATGGGCGCATTGGGAAGACTGCCACCACAAAGTTGAGCATGCTATGGACTCATTGGGAAGACTGCCACCACAAAGTTGAGCATGCTATGGACTCATTGGGAAGACTGCCACCACAAAGTTGAGCATGCTATGGACTCATTGGGAAGACTGCCACCACAAAGTTGAGCATGCTATGGGCGCATTGGGAAGACTGCCACCACAAAGTTGAGCATGCTATGGGCGCATTGGGAAGACTGCCACCACAAAGTTGAGCATGCTATGGGCGCATTGGGAAGACTGCCACCACAAAGGTGAGCATGCTATGGGCGCATTGGGAAGACTGCCACCACAAAGTTGAGCATGCTATGGGCGCATTGGGAAGACTGCCAACACAAAGTTGAGCATGCTATGGGCGCATTGGGAAGACTGCCACCACAAAGTTGAGCATGCTATGGGCGCATTGGGAAGACTGCCAACACAAAGTTGTGCATGCTATGGGCGCATTGGGAAGACTGCCACCACAAAGTTGAGCATGATATGGGCGCGTTGGAAGACTGCCACCACAAAGTTGTGCATGCTATGGGCGCATTGGGAAGACTGCCAACACAAAGTTGTGCATGCTATGGGCGCATTGGGAAGACTGCCACCACAAAGCTGAGCATGCTATGGGCGCATTGGGAAAACTGCCACCACAAAGTTGAGCATGCTATGGACTCATTGGGAAGACTGCCACCACAAAGTTGAGCATGCTATGGACTCATTGGGAAGACTGCCACCACAAAGTTGAGCATGCTATGGACTCATTGGGAAGACTGCCACCACAAAGTTGAGCATGCTATGGGCGCATTGGGAAGACTGCCACCACAAAGTTGAGCATGCTATGGGCGCATTGGGAAGACTGCCACCACAAAGTTGAGCATGCTATGGGCGCATTGGGAAGACTGCCACCACAAAGGTGAGCATGCTATGGGCGCATTGGGAAGACTGCCACCACAAAGTTGAGCATGCTATGGGCGCATTGGGAAGACTGCCACCACAAAGTTGAAAATGCTATGGGCGCATTGGGAAGACTGCCACCACAAAGTTGAGCATGCTATGGGCGCATTGGGAAGACTGCCAACACAAAGTTGTGCATGCTATGGGCGCATTGGGAAGACTGCCACCACAAAGTTGAGCATGCTATGGGCGCATTGGGAAGACTGCCACCACAAAGTTG
>JAPXFY010002327.1:15000-20000 GCA_030674185.1 Monoplex corrugatus
TACCCCTTTCATACCCTCACCTATCCACAGCAAAACACAGATATACCCCTTTCATACCCTCACCCTATCCACCAGCAAAACACAAATATACCCCTTTCATACCCTACCCTATCCACCAGCAAAACACAGATATACCCCTTTCATACCCTTCACCCTATCCATCAGCAAAACACAGATATACCCCTTTCATACCCTCACCCTATCCACCAGCAAAACACAGATATACCCCTTTCATACCCTACCCTATCCACCAGCAAAAACAATATACCCCTTTCATACCCTTACCCTATCCACAGCAAAACACAATATACCCCTTTCATACCCTTACCCTATCCACCAGCAAAACACAGATATACCCCTTTCATACCCTCACCTATCCACCAGCAAAACACAGATATACCCTTTCATACCCTCACCTATCCACCAGCAAAACACAAATATACCCCTTTTTCATACCCTCAAACCTATCCATCCAGCAAAACACAATATACCCTTTCATACCCTCACCCTATCCACCAGCAAAACACAGATATACCCCTTTCATACCCTCACCCTATCCACCAGCAAAACACAGATATACCCCTTTCATTACCCTACCCTATCCACAGCAAAACACAATATACCCTTTCATACCCTCACCCTATCCACAGCAAAACACAGATATACCCCTTTCATACCTCACCCTATCCACCAGCAAAACACAATATACCCCTTTCATACCCTCACCCTATCCACCAGCAAAACACAGATATACCCCTTTCATACCCTCACCCTATCCACCAGCAAAACACAGATATACCCCTTTCATACCCTTACCCTATCCACCAGCAAAACACAGATATACCCCTTTCATACCCTACCCTATCCACCAGCAAAAACAGATATACCCCTTTCATACCCTCACCCTATCCACCAGCAAAACACAGATATACCCTTTCATACCCTACCCTATCCACCAGCAAAACACAAATATACCCTTTCATACCCTCACCCTATCCACCAGCAAAACACAGAATATACCCCTTTCATACCCTCACCCTATCCACCAGCAAAACACAGATATACCCCTTTCATACCCTCACCCTATCCACCAGCAAAACACAGATATACCCCTTTCATACCCTCACCCTATCCACCAGCAAAACACAAATATACCCCTTTCATACCCTTACCCTATCCACCAGCAAAACACAGATATACCCCTTTCATACCCTCACCCTATCCACCAGCAAAACACGATATACCCCTTTCATACCCTCACCTATCCATCAGCAAAACACAGATATACCCCTTTCATACCCTTACCTATCCACCAGCAAACACAATATACCCCTTTCATACCCTCACCCTATCCATCAGCAAAACAAGATATACCCTTTCATACCCTCACCCTATCCACCAGCAAAACACAAATATACCCTTTCATACCCTTACCTATCCACCAGCAAAACACAGATATATCCTTTCATACCTCCCTATCCACCAGCAAAACACAGATATACCCCTTTCATACCCTTACCCTATCCACCAGCAAAACACAGATATACCCTGTCATACCCTTACCCTATCCACCAGCAAAAAGATATACCCCTTTCATACCCTCACCCTATCCACCAGCAAACACAGATATACCCCTTTCATACCCTCATCCTATCCACCAGCAAAACACAAATATACCCCTTTCATACCCTCACCCTATCCACCACAAAACACAAATATACCCCTTTCATACCCTCACCCTATCCACAGCAAAACACAATATACCCCTTTCATACCCTCACCCTATCCACCAGCAAAACACAGATATACCCTTTCATACCCTCACCTATCCACCGCAAAACACAAATATACCCTTTCATACCCTTACCCTATCCACCAGCAAAACACAAATATACCCCTTTCATACCTCACCCTATCCACCACAAACACAGATATACCCTTTCATACCTCACCCTATCCACCAGCAAAACACAGATATACCCTTTCATACCCTTACCCTATCCACCAGCAAAACACAGATATACCCCTTTCATACCCTCACCCTATCCACCAGCAAAACACAAATATACCCCTTTCATACCCTCACCCTATCCACAGCAAACACAGATATACCCTTTCATACCCTTACCCTATCCACCAGCAAACACAGATATACCCCTTTCATACCCTTACCTATCCACCAGCAAAACACAGATATACCCTTTCATACCCTTACCCTATCACAGCAAAACACAAATATACCCTTTCATACTCTCATCCTATCCACCAGCAAAACACAAATATACCCCTTTCATACCCTAACCCTATCCATCAGCAAAACACAAATATACCCTTCATCCCTTACCTATCCACAGCAAAACACAAATATACCCCTTTCATACCCTGACCCTATCCACCAGCAAAACACAGATATACCCTTTCATACCCTCATCCTATCCACCAGCAAAACACAGATATACCCCTTTCATACCCTCACCCTATCCACCAGCAAACACAAATATACCCCTTTCATACCTCACCTATCCACCAGCAAAACACAAATATACCCCTTTCATACCCTTACCCTATCCACCAGCAAAACACAAATATACCCTTCAACCCTCACCCTATCACCAGCAAAACACAGATTACCCCTTTCATACCCTTACCCTATCCACCAGCAAAACACAGATATACCCCTTTCATACCCTCACCCTATCCACCAGCAAAACACAAATATACCCCTTTCATACTCTCATCCTATCCACCAGCAAAAACAAATTACCCCTTTCATACCCTCACCCTATCCACCAGCAAAACACAAATATACCCCTTTCATACCCTCATCCTATCCACCAGCAAAACACAGATATACCCCTTTCATACCCTTACCCTATCCACCAGCAAAACACAAATATACCCCTTTCATACCCTCATCCTATCCACCAGCAAAACACAAATATACCCCTTTCATACCCTTACCCTATCCACCAGCAAAACACAAATATACCCTTTCATACCCTCACCCTATCCACCAGCAAAACACAAATATACCCCTTTCATACCCTCATCCTATCCACCAGCAAAACACAAATATACCCCTTTCATACCCTCACCCTATCCACCAGCAAAACACAAATATACCCCTTTCATACCCTCACCTATCCATCAGCAAAACACAAATATACCCCTTTCATACCCTCACCCTATCCACCAGCAAAACACAAATATACCCCTTTCATACCCTCACCATATCCACCAGCAAACACAAATATACCCCTTTCATACCCTCACCCTATCCACCAGCAAAACACAGATATATCCCTTTCATACCCTAACCCTATCCATCAGCAAAACACAAATATACCCCTTTCATACCCTCACCCTATCCATCAGCAAAACACAAATATACCCCTTTCATACCCTCACCCTATCCACCAGCAAACACAGATATACCCCTTTCATACCCTTACCTTATCCACCAGCAAAACACAGATATACCCTTTCATACCCTCACCCTATCCACCAGCAAACACAGATATACCCCTTTCATACCTCACCCTATCCACCAGCAAAACACAGATATACCCCTTTCATACCCTCACCCTATCCATCAGCAAAACACAAATATACCCCTTTCATACCCTCACCCTATCCACCAGCAAAACACAGATATACCCCTTTCATACCCTCACCCTATCCACCAGCAAAACACAGATATACCCCTTTCATACCCTCACCCTATCCATCAGCAAAACACAAATATACCCCTTTCATACCCTCACCCTATCCACCAGCAAAACACAGATATACCCCTTTCATACCCTCACCCTATCCACCAGCAAAACACAGATATACCCCTTTCATACCCTCACCCTATCCACCAGCAAAACACAGATATACCCCTTTCATACCCTCACCCTATCCACCAGCTTCCCGAGACATGAGGAGCTATGGTTAAGTTTTTGCAGCTGGTGGATAAGGTGAGGGATACCAAGGTAGACACAAGTTTAGTCAAAGTCACGAAGAACAAAGTTAATGATAACATGGTAAAAAACAAGGTTATTCACACAAAGAACAAGGTTAATGATAACATGGTAAAAACAAGGTTATTCACACAAAGAACAAGGTTAATGATAACATGGTAAAAACAAGGTTATTCACACAAAGAACAAGGTTAATGATAACATGGTACAAACAAGGTTATTCACACAAACTCATACAGAACAAGGTTAATGATACCAAGGTACAAACAAGGTTATTCACACAAACTCACACAGAACAAGGTTAATGATACCAAGGTACAAACAAGGTTATTCACACAAACTCACACAGAACGAGGTAAATGATACCATGGTACAAACAAGGTTATTCACACAAACTCACACAGAACAAGGTTAATGATAACACGGTAAAAACAAGGTTATTCACACAAACTCACAAAGGACAAGGTTAATGATACCAAGGTAAAAACAAGGTTATTCACACAAAGAACAAGGTTAATGATAACACGGTACAAACAAGGTTATTCACACAAATTCACACAGAACAAGGTTAATGATACCAAGGTAAAAACAAGGTTATTCACACAAAGTGACAAAGGAACAGCAATTAACACACCAGGAACACCGACACGCCACACTATAACCATAGTCCCGTAATGACGCCTTTCGTGTCGCTGACAGTCTGGGTTGTTTTTTTTCATGACCATAATGATCATACCAATACAACCACACCTTCCATATAACACAGTCACCAAGGACACTACCAAGTTACATCATTGTCATAAGCTTGAACACAAGTGTAACCCTTTTACTCCCTCGTCCTGCTGCCGGAACCCAGAGAACGGTATGAAAGAACGAAACAGTTAATACTATTTAGGCTGGCGAACAGTATGAAAGAACAATCAATACCGTTGAGATCTCGGTATCAGTGGTTAGGAAGTGTGTTGGACAACAGAAATGAGTGGCGTAAAGGCAATGTGTGATGTTTGGGGGGTGAAGAAGACAGGACAGAAAACA
>JAPXFY010002327.1:25000-28013 GCA_030674185.1 Monoplex corrugatus
GAGACGGATGACAGTAGTATTTGTGATAGTACTGTCTGTGAGTCTCTACTTGTTTGTATGAACGTGGGTTTATAGACATACCCGCACACACTCGTGTACAGAACAATAACGTCATCATGGTTTACTATAATTTACACTTTGCACAACTACTCGAAAGCGTGCGCAAAGAGAGAGAGAGGAAAGGGAAAGAGAGAGGAAGAGAAGAGAGAGAGAGAGGGGGGGAGAGGAAGAAAGAGAGAAAGAGAAAGAGAGAAAAAGAGAGAGAGAGAGAGAAAGAGAGAGAGAGAGAGAGAGAGAGAGAGAGAGAGAGAGATAGAGAGAGAGAGAGAGAGCTTAATGGTTCGTTTCAACGGAAAGTTATTACTGGCTACGTTTCGAGTTTTTCTTCTTTCTTCTTCTTCTTCTCTTTCTCTCCCCCCCCCCCCCCTCTCAGTCTCTCTCTTTTACAAAATAATTGTTTTGCTGTTGTTGTTTGTTTCATTGCTACATTTCGCCGTCCACTTTAAAAAAAACATTCCCCTCCCCCCCCCCTCCCCCCCCCCCCCCCCCCAACAACCCTGAAGCCGTAGACGGTGAAGTGGAAGAGACGTAACTGTTCTCAGGGCTAAGATGATGAAGGCAGTTCCCTTGTTTGTTTTTGTTTTTTTTCCCCGTTGTTTTTCAAAAATAATTGTTTTGTTGTTGTTGTTTGCTTCATTACTACATTTCGCCGTCCACCTTGAAAAAACAAAACAAAAAACAAAACAAACACGTTTCCCCCCCCCCCCCCCCCCCCGCAACCCTGAAGCCATAGGGGGTGAGATGGTAAAGACCTATTTTCAGGGCCAACATGATGAAGGCAGGTCCCATCTCCTCTCCCTACCTTCTTTACCTTTACCTTCCCTAACTCTGAAGACAGTCAGGTATCCACTCTTTCACAGCTGGCTAGACTGAAGGCTGCATGCACGTACATAACGGGCGTGATACACACCTATACAAACTCGTGTAAACGTACTGGAAGGCCAGTGATCTACCTCTGCGCCCACTAGACCTCGACGTCCATTTCTGGCTGTCATTTGATCACTTTAACCAAATACAGGACAGATTATGCTTCCCCGATTTTTATGATCAATATGAGTGGCATGGCCGACACTGGAGACCATACTGGCTGGGTAAATGACAACGGCTTATGAACTACGTGTTGGCTCCACACGAGTTGATCTTTAACCCTTTAGCTCACTCTATCAGTTGCACAAACTTAACTCTTTCATTCCTTCACCAGGAAGCTGGACAGCGAGGGTAAGTGAAAGGGTACAGTTTTTACTGTGCTGTCAGGGCTGATAAAAAAAAACGCAGGAAGCTAGTGGATAGAGCAGAGGAATGAACGGACTGAGTGTTCTTGTTTTGCGATCATGGCAATGCAGGAAGCTGGTGGGTAGGATGAGGGAGTAAAAGGGTTATGTCTTTACTTTGCTATGACATAACGCAGTAAGCTGGTGAATAGGGTGAGGAGAGAAAGGGTTATGGTTCTACTTTGTTATCGTGACCGATAGTGCAGGAAGCTGGTGGACAGTATGAGGGAGAGAAAGGGTTAAGTTTCTACTTTGTTATCGTGACCGATAGTGCAGGAAGCTGGTGGATAGGGTGAGGGAGAGAAAGGGTTAAGTTTTTTGCTTTGTTATCGTGACTGATAGTGCAGGAAGCTGGTGGATAGGGTGAGGGAGAGAAAGGGTTAAGTTTTTTGCTTTGTTATCGTGACTGATAGTGCAGGAAGCTGGTGGATAGGGTGAGGGAGAGAAAGGGTTAAGGTTCTACTTTGTTATCGTGACTGATAGTGCAGGAAGCTGGTGGATAGGGTGAGGGAGAGAAAGGGTTAAGTTTCTACTTTGTTATCGTGACTGATAGTGCAGGAAGCTGGTGGATAGGTGAGGGAGAGAAAGGGTTAAGTTTTTTGCTTTGTTATCGTGACTGATAGTGCAGGAAGCTGGTGGATAGGGTGAGGGAGAGAAAGGGTTTAAGTTTTTTGCTTTGTTATCGTGACTGATAGTGCAGGAAGCTGGTGGATAGGGTGGGGGAGAGAAAGGGTTAAGTTTCTACTTTGTTATCGTGACCGATAGTGCAGGAAGCTGGTGGATAGGGTGAGGGAGAGAAAGGGTTAAGTTTCTACTTTGTTATCGTGACTGATAGTGCAGGAAGCTGGTGGATAGGGTGAGGGAGAGAAAGGGTTAAGGTTCTACTTTGTTATCGTGACTGATAGTGCAGGAAGCTGGTGGACAGTATGAGGGAGAGAAAGGGTTAAGTTTCTACTTTATCGTGACCGATAGTGCAGGAAGCTGGTGGATAGGGTGAGGGAGAGAAAGGGTTAAGTTTCTACTTTGTTATCGTGACTGATAGTGCAGGAAGCTGGTGGATAGGGTGAGGGAGAGAAAGGGTTAAGTTTCTACTTTGTTATCGTGACTGATAGTGCAGGAAGCTGGTGGATAGGGTGAGGGAGAGAAAGGGTTAAGTTTCTACTTTGTTATCGTGACTGACAATGCAGGAAGCTGGTGGATAGGGTGAGGGAGAGAAAGGGTTAAGGTTCTACTTTGTTATCGTGACTGATAGTGCAGGAAGCTGGTGGATAGTGTGAGGGAGGAGAAAGGGTTAAGTTTCTGCTTTGTTATCATGACTGACAATGCAGGAAGCTGGTGGATAGTGTGAGGGAGATAAAGAGTTAAGTTTCTGCTTTGTTATCACGACTGACAATGCAGGAAGCTGGTGGATAGTGTGAGGGAGATAAAGAGTTAAGTTTCTGCTTTGTTATCACGACTGACAATGCAGGAAGCTGGTGGATAGTGTGAGGGAGATAAAAGTTAAGTTTATGTTTTGATATCATGACTGACAATGCAGGAAGCTGGTGAATAGGGTGAGGAAGTCAAAGGGTTAATCCACGTTTGGATCATTACTGTCAGCACCACACAGACTCACAGGACACGATTTTCTCAAAACGCACACCTCGGAGGCTCCCATGCTTTTTGCCCAATCGGAGCAAACA
>JAPXFY010000232.1:0-2500 GCA_030674185.1 Monoplex corrugatus
ATAATAATAATGAAGTATTTGTATAATGCACTCCTCTAACAAAATCTTACAGCACTTTAAAAGCTTTATTAAATATAACACTACAATCAGCAGAAATTGATAATAACAAAAAATAATATTATGTTAAACAGACCACCTAACACACACACACACACAATACACACATACGCACAGAGAAAGAGAGAGAGAGAGAGACAGAGACAGAGAGAGACAGAGAGAGACAGAGAGAGAGAGGATTCCAACAAGCGCGTGCTACAAACAAACACACGTCCATGCACACGCTCCACTGTAAATATTCATGATCACGACATTCACGCCAGCTTGTACATACCTTACACACGAACAGACACAAACGTACACATACTTGCACACGGATATATGCCCATAAACACATACACACACACACACACACACACACACACACACACATACACACACACACACACACACACACACACACACACACACACACACACACATATTATGTGATGGTGTATGTCCTGTGATACACACCTGGATGTTATTAGTCACGCCTTGCGTGTCTCCTTTCACGTCTTTTCCTATTCAAAACAACAGGGACTGACAGAAACACAACCACTGACACACCACTCCCTTTCGTGCACTGTCAATGGAACAACATGTGACTCCAAGATAGATCCTCTACCCCACATGAAGACCCACACCACGTGCTGAAGACCACTGTGCCTACCCATGCATCCAATGGACAAGAGAGTCTATTCTCACCATCATTATTATCATCATCATCATCTTTATCATCATCCCCCCATCATCATCATCACCTTCATCGTTATTATCATCATTACCATCATCCTCAGATCATCATCAGCCTGCCAAACCAATAATTTTCCATTGCTTTTATTCTTGCTTTTTTGCTTTTATTCTTTCTCCCCATTTATAGCCATGCGTGTGTGTGTGTGTGTGTGTGTGTGTGTGTGTGTGTGTGTGTGTGTGTGTGTATGTGTGTGTGTGTGTGTGTGTGTGTGTGTGTGTGTGTGTGTGTATGTGTGTGTGTGTGTGTGCGTGCCTGCGTGCGTGGGGTGTCTGTTTCAGCGCTTAGATTTGATTTTATCAAGATTTTGCGCTATATAAATATTGTAATTATTTATTATTATTATCAGTCACGCCTTGCAATGGTGTGGGTGCACGCTCTCAAAACTCACCTTTTCTCCTCTGCATAAAATCCTGACCTCACTCAACCCCCCCCCCCCCCCCCCCCCCCCCCCTCTGCAGCCTGTCTCCGCTCGGAGGGGAATCACATTGTTATAATATGTAATTGTATATGCTGTGCTCTCTATAATTTTCCATTGCTTTTATTCTTGCCTACCCATGCATTGACAGGACAGTCCATCATCACCATCATTATTATCATCAGCGTCATCGTTATCATCATCCCCCCATAATCATCGTTATCATCATCACCATCATCGTTATCATCATCATAGTCATCCTCAGATCATCATCACCCTGCCAACCCACATTAACAAAAATACAAACTTTTTCTTTCATTTGAGTATTTGATCTCCATGACACATCTTGTGCTGGAGACCTCTACAAATTAAATTATTTGCAATGTATTTTAAAAAAACCTAAACTTTTATATAATAATAATAATAATAATAATTACAATATTTATATAGCGCAAAATCTTGATAAAATCAAATCTAAGCGCTGAAGCAGACACACACGCAAGCACGCACGCACGCACGCACACACACGCACGCACACACACACACACACACACACACACACACGCGCGCGCGCGCGCGCGCGCACGCATGGCTATAAATGGGGAGAAAGAATAAAAGCAATAAAAGCAAGAATAAAAGCAATGGAAAATTATAGAGAGCATAGCATATACAATTATATATTATAACCATGTGATTCCCTCCGAGCGGAGACAGGCTGCAGAGGGGGGGGGGATTGAGTGAGGTTAGGATTTTATGCAGAGGAGAAAAGGTGAGTTTTGAGAGCGGACTTGAAGGAGACAAAAGTAGGTTGCTGACGGACTGAGAGAGGAAGTTTGTTCCAGGAGAGTGGACCAGAAACAGAGAAGGCTCGTGGACCATAGGTATTGAGCTTAGTGCGTGGAAAGCGAAAAGTCAGAGGATCAGAGGCAGAGCGGAGGGTACGTGGGGGAACATAGATCTCAAGTAGGCTTGACAGGTAATCAGGGGCTGCGTTATTGAGGCTTTTGTAGCACATGGTGTCTAGTTTGTACTGTATGCGCTTTGATACAGGGAGCCAGTGAAGTTGTGCCAGGAGAGGAGATATGTGGTCAGCTTTTTTCTTTTTGAGTACAAGGCGTGCAGCATTGTTTTGAATGCGCTGTAGGATGTGAATGGTGGAGGCAGGAAGACCAGACAGGAGTGAATTGCAATAGTTAATGCGAGACATTATGAAGGAGAGAACGAGTTTTGCAGTTGTTTCGACAGAGAGATACTTCCTGATCAGCCTTATACGATGGAGATGATAGTAGCAA
>JAPXFY010000232.1:15000-17500 GCA_030674185.1 Monoplex corrugatus
TGTACCAAACACAGTTTTATATGAATGTATTCAATGAGTAGATTATACTGAATATTCTTGACAAATACGGTAAAATATTTCCTCATACAGAAAACAGAATTTCCATCAAAAGTTCAACAGTCAAATATTTTTCACCTGTTAGCCACCTATTATCCCAGTTCTTCTACGCAGTAACTGTACAAGGGGAACAACTCATTGAACATGTTATGGAATGAGACACCATGGCCATAAGACTGGATGGGTGTGCAGATTTGTCATGACAAGTACGATGTGCAGCCTGTTAGAAAAGAATCAAAGGACTTGTAGAGATTTGTCATTACAAATATGCTCGTAGTATGTCAGAAGGAGATGAAACGACTCAGTTTGATTAATCATGATAATAAGAATGGTAATGATGATAATAATGATAATCAGCATCATAATGATAATAAATGTAACAACAGCAACAACAGCAATGATAATAATAATAATATTATTATTATTATTAATATTAATATTATTATTATTATTATCATTATTATTATTATCATTATTATTATTATCATCATTATTACCACCATCATCATTATTATTATTATTATTATCATCATCATTATTATTATTATTACAACGTATTTTCATAGTGCACTCCTGAAACAAAATCCTACAGCTCTGTGTACTTTAAAGGCTTCATTAGATAAAATGTTACAACAAGAAGAAGCCCATGACCAACAAAATACAGCCCACATAACATAACATACACACACAAACCCAACAACCAAACACTACAAACGCAAATGAGTGTGCACCACACACACACACACACACACATACACACACACACACACACACACACACACACACACTCACTCACTCACACACACACATACACATACACACACATACACACATACACATAAACACACACATACACACACACACACACACACAACATACACACACTCACACACACACACACTCACACACACACACATAACACACACTCACACACACACACATATACACACACTCACACACACATGCACACACACACACACACACACGCACACTCACACACACACACATACACACACACATACACACACTCACACACACACACTACACACACACATACACACACACATACACATATTATGTGATGATGTATTTCCTGTGATACACACCTGGATGTTATCAGTCACGCCTTGCGTGTCTCCTTTCACGTCTTTGGCTATTCAACACAACAGGGACTGACAGAAACACAACCACTGACACACCACTCCCTTTCGTGCACTGTCAATGGAACAACATGTGACTCCAAGATAGATCCTCTACCCCACATGAAGACCCACACCACGTGCTGAAGACCACTGTGCCTACCCATGCATCCAATGGACAAGAGAGTCTATTCTCACCATCATTATTATCATCATCATCATCTTTATCATCATCCCCCCATCACCTTCATCGTTATTATCATCATTACCATCATCCTCAGATCATCATCAGCCTGCCAACCCCCATTAACAAAAGTACAAACTTTTTTTTCATTTGGGTATCTGATCTCCATGACACATCTTGTGCTGGAGACCTCTACAAATCGTTAAATGGCTTATAAAAACATTCACTACCACTGACACCTCACTATCACATATCAAAAAAAGTACCAACTGCTGCTATCTCGAAATGATATAGACTCTAAACGTTCGTACGTAAATTTCAAGGCAGACTTCTGCATAACTACAAATTACACAATCTTTCGCCGATCATGTCCAAAACAGTTTAATATGAATGGATTCAATGAGTACAGTATACTGAATATTCTTGAAAAAAAACCAGTAGAATACTTCGTCATACAGAAAACGGAATTTCCATCAAATGTCCAACAATCAAACATTTTTGATCTGATAGCCACGCGGCATCACTCTTCTTCCACGAAGTAACTTTTCAAGGGAAACAACTCTTTGAATATGTTATGGAGTGAGAAACCATGACCAGAAGACTGGATGAGTGTGGAGGTCTGTCATGTTAAATACAATGCACAGTCTGTTAGAAAAGAATCAAAGGACTTGTAGAGATTTGTCGTTACACGTATGTTCATAACATATCACAAGGAGATGAAACGACTCAGTCATACAAGTTTGATCACTAATCATAATGATAATGATAATGATGATGATGATAATAATAATCATCATCATCATTATCATCATAACAATAATAAACGTTATAACAACAGCAACAACATTAATAATAAAAATGAAAATCATGATCATAGTAATAATAATGATATTGACAGAAATAATGATATTAATGATAACAATCACAGAGACTACATGTATAACAATAATGATAATGATGACAATTACAACAACAACAACAATATAATAACAATGATATTGATAATTATAACAATAACAATAATATTCATCATCATCATCATCATGATCGTCATCATCATCATTATCATCATGATATGATAACAATAATGATGATAATACAAATAATAATAATAATGATA
>JAPXFY010000232.1:47500-55000 GCA_030674185.1 Monoplex corrugatus
CTCTCTCTCTTTCTTTCTCTCATGCAAGTATATCAACTGACATTATGTGAAAACACAGGAAGAATATCAAATACAGACACTAAAAATGTTGTAAACCATGTCAGTGTTCCGACCAGTCGCCATAGTGTAGCAGTCAGTGCAACGGACCACCGACTGGAAGGTTGAAGGGTTCAAATCCCCATCAGTCCCTTCAAAAGTCATTGTGTTTTTTTTCCAACTCCAATTGACGCCTACCCAGAGTTGGGCCTGCTATGGGCTCGTTGGGAAGACTGGGATCACACAGTCGACTCTCATCCACTTCAACAGTCAAGTCTTATCCACTTCACAAATGCATTCATTGAGGATGCTGTTCAGATCTTCTGCCCAACAGAGCATTGTCTATATCTCTCTGGCCTGGTGGACACTTGGATATATGATGAGAACGCACAGCACACTACTGTTCCAGTGATAGTATGATACAATACCAGCATTCTATATACACTAGGCAAAACATAGTCTAGGTAGGGCCTCAGGATCTGGCCAGCTCATGGGTTTATGTGCAGGCTTAGGGCATGTGCCATGATCACCATACACATGGCACCTGTGACGTTAGTGCGTATGGAATTCGTTCCGAGCGCGGAGACGTCGTCTTGAGAAACTGAAACTGAAGCTAAGCACAACCCTCTTACATAGTGTCCATCCTAGTTGTATCACCACAGAATCATGGTTATCATCCTCATCATCATACTCATCATAGCATTGCACAAACTGTGTCAGCTTCTGTGCTGCGCCATTAAAGTTCCATAGACAACCAGACAAAAAGAAAAGAAAACAAAAGGTGAGCACAAAGAAAATCTCACTGAGTGTGATCATTCTGAAAAATGTCAGTGATCCATGGCTAATAAAAACTCGAAAAAAATGAAGAAATATGTACACCAACAAAAGACATCATGCAGACTGCGTAACAACACAATCCCTGTGCAGTGTGAGCCAAACAAAGGGCATACACACATCCCACAAACCATTATCCAGAAAACAAAGTGAAGAAAGTTGAGGTCATGGATACAACAAGTCGTGTGCAGGTCTGCAAGAGGATGTACGATGGTAAGCAGACACCACCTGAATGATTGGAACCTTAACAAGTGCATCAAACAGGACAGTGTTCATGCTGTTAGCTGGTACTGAACTCAACCAACCAACCAACCCGCTTTTCCATGAAAACGTCCACTTCTCTTATTTGTTAATTTGATCTCCATGACACATCTTGTGTCCACATCTTGTGTTGGAGACCACTAAAACTTTGCATATGATGTGCTTGTATTCGACAACACTACACTATATAGCCTCAAAAAGATTTTACCTAAAATTACAAACATACTATTGCATGACTATAAATTGAACAGTTTTTCAGTGATTTTGTCTCAAGAATGAATCTATATGAATACATTGAGTGAGTAGGTTATATTGAATATTTTTTGGAAAAACAGTGGAATATTTCACCATGCAGAAAAAGACATTTCTATCGAAAGTTCAACAATCAAACATTTTTACCCTGAAAACCACAGGGCATCACAGTGCTTCTATGCAAGAAATCTTCCAGGGAAACAAATCTTGAAATACCTTATTCAGTGTAAAACCATAATCGAAGGACTGGATGGGTGTGCAGCTGTTTCTTGACAAGAATGATTCGGACCCTGTGGGAAAAAAAAGATTAAAAGACATGTGGAGATTTGTCATGACAAGTATGGTTGATGCATATCACAAGGGAAAGTAGGAATGACATGTGGTTTATTCAGATATCTCTCTCTCTCTCTGTCTCTCTCTCTCTCTCTTTCTCTCTCTCTGTCTCTCTCTCTCTCTCTCTTTCTCCCTCTCTTCTCTCTCTTTCTCACCCTCTCTCTTTTTCTCTTAGTTTCTTTCCCTCTCTCTCGTTCTCTCTTTCTTTCTTTCCCCCTCTCTCTCTCATTCTCTCTTTCTCTCTGTCTTTCTCTATATTTCTTTTCCTCTCTCTCTCTCTCCCTCTTTACTTCTTTCCCTCCCCCTCTCTCTCTTTCTCTCTTTCTCTCTCTCACCCTCTTTGTTTCTTTCCCTCTCTCTCTGTTTCTCTGTCTCTCTGTCTCTCTGTCTTTCTCTCTCTCTCTCTCTCTCTCTCTGTCTCTCTCTCGTTCTCCTCCTTGTCTTTGTCTCACTGTTTCTGCCTATGCCTCTCTCTCTCTCTCTCTCTGTTTCTCTCTCTCACTCCCTCACTCATTATACATACATGTAGACATATATACACATATATATATATGTGTGTGTGTGTGTGTGTTTGTGTGTGTGTGTGGTGTGTGTGTGTGTGTGTGTGTGTGTGTGTGTGTGTGTGTGTGTGTGTGTGTGTGTGTGTGTGTGTGTGTGAAAGTATCTAGCTCTATCTCCAACTCTCTCTTTCTCTCTCTCTCTCTCTGTCTCTCTGTCTATCTGTCTGTGTGTGTGTGTGTGTCTCTCTCTCTCTCTCTCTCTCTCTCTCTCTCTCTCTCTCTCTCTCTTGTGGATGCGTGTGTGGATGGGAGAGTACGCGCACGTGTGTGTGTGTGTGTGTGTGTGTGTGTGTATGTGTGTGTGTGTGTGCGTGTGTGTGTGTGTGTGTGTGTGTGTGTGTGTGTGTGTGTGTGTGTGTGTGTGTAAGTGTGTGTGTGTGTAAGTAAGTGTGTGTGTGTGTTTATGTGAAGACGTCGTCTTGAGAAACTGAAATTGAAGCAGAGCACAGCCATGTTTCGTAGTGTCCATCCTCGTTGCATCGCCACAGAATCATGATTATCATCCTCATCATCATACTCATCATGGCATTGCACAAACTGTGTTAACATCTGTGCTGCACCATTAAAGTGCCATAGAAAATCAGACAAAAAGAAAAGAAAACAAAAGTTGAGCACAAAGAAAATCTCACTGAGTGTGATGATTCTTAAAAATGTCATTAATCCATGGCTAATAAAAACTCGAAAAAAAAGCAAATAAGCGCAGCAGGTACACCATCCAAAGTCGGATCATGCAGACTGCGCAACAACATAATCCCTGTGCAGTGTGAGCCAAACAAAGGGCATACACACAATCCACAAACCATTACCCAGAAAACAAAGTGGAGAAAGTTGAGGTCATGGATCCAACAAGTCGTGTGCAGGGCTGGAAGAGGATGTATGATGGTAAGCAAACACCACCTGAATGATTGGAACCTTAACAAGTGCATCAAACAGGACAGTGTTTATGCTGTTAGCTGGTACTGAAATCAACCAGCCAACCCACATTTACATAAAAACTTCCACTTCTCTTGTTTGTAAATCTCATCTCCGTGACACGTCTTGTGTCCACATCTTGTGTTGGAGACCTCTAAAACTTTACTTCTAGCAAAACTTGATGATGTGCTTTATTCGACAGCACTACACTGTATAGCCTCAAAAAGATTTTACCTAAAATTACAAACATACTATTGCATGATTACAAATTGAACAGATTTTCACTGATTTTGTCTCAAGAATGAATCTATATGAATACATTGAGTAAGTAGGTTATATTGAATATTTTTTAGAAAAAAATAGTGGAATATTAACACCACGCAGGAAAAGATATTTCCATCAAAGGTTCAACAATCAAACATTTTTATCCTTATAACCACAGGGCATCACAGTGCTTCTATGCAAGAAATCTTCTAGGGAAACAACTCTTGAAATACTGTATTCAGTGTAAAACCATAATCAAAGGACAGCTGTTTCTTGACAAGAATGATTCGGACCCTGTGGAAAAAAAAAGATTAAAAGACATGTGGAAATTTGTCATGACAAGTATGGTTGATGAATATCACAAGGGGATGTAGGAATGACATGTGGTTTATTCAGATCTCTCTCTCTCTCTCTCTGTCTCTCTGTCTCTCTCTCTCTCTCTCTCTTTCTCCCTCTCTTCTCTCTCTTTCTCTCCCTCTCTCTTTCTCTCTTAGTTTCTTTCCCTCTCTCTCGTTCTCTCTTTCTTTCTTTCCCCCTCTCTCTCTTTCTCATTCTCTCTTTCTCTCTGTCTTTCTCTTTATTTCTTTTCCTCTCTCTCTTTCTCCCTCTTTACTTCTTTCCCTCCCCCTCTCTCTCTTTCTTTCTCTCTCTCACCCTCTTTGTTTCTTTCCCTTTCTCTCTGTTTCTCTGTCTCTCTGTCTTTCTCTCTCTCTCTCTCTCTCTCTCTCTCTCTCTCTCTCTCATTCTCCTTGTCTTTGTCTCACTGTTTCTGCCTATGCCTCTCTCCCTCTCTGTGTCTGTTTCTCTCTCTCGCTCTCTCACTCTCTCACTCATTATACATGCATATAGACATATATACATATATATATATATATGTGTGTGTGTGTGATGTTGTGTGTGTGTGTGTGTGTGTGTGTGTGTGTGTGTGTGTGTGTGTGTGTGTGTGTGTGTGTGTGTGTGTGAAAGTATCTAGCTCTATCTCACACTCACTCTTTCTCTCTCTGTCTCTCTGTCTTTCTGTCTCTGTGTGTGTGTGTATCTCTCTCTCTCTTTCTCTCTCTCTCTCTCTCTCTCTCTCTCTCTCTCTCTCTCTTGTGGATGCGTGTGTGGATGGGAGAGTACGCGCACGTGTGTGTGTGTGTGTGTGTGTGTGTGTGTGTGTGTGTGTGTGTGTGTGTGTGTGTGTGTGTGTGTGTGTGTGTGTGTGAGTGAGTGAGTGTGTGTGTGTGTGTGTGTGTGTGTGTGTGTGTGTGTGTGTGTGTGTGTAAGTGTGTGTGTTTTTACGTGGAGACGTCGTCTTGAGAAACTGAAATTGAAGCAGAGCACAGCCATGTTTCGTAGTGTCCATCCGAGTTGGAACGCCACAGAATCATGATTATCATCCTCATCATCATACTCATCATAGCATTGCACAAACTGTGTTAACTTCTGTGCTGCACCATTAAAGTTCTATAGAAAACCAGACAAAAAGAAAAGAAAACAAAAGTTGAGCACAAAGAAAATCTCACTGAGTGTGATGATTCTGAAAAATGTCAGTGATCCATGGATAATAAAAACTCGAAAAAAATAAAGAAATATGCGCAGCAGGTACACCAACAAAAGACAGATCATGCAGACTGCGTAACAACACAATCCCTATGCAGTGTGAGCCAAACAAAGGGCATACACACATCCCACAAACCATTATCCAGAAAACAAAGTGGAGAAAGTTGAGGTCATGGATCCAACAAGTCGTGTGCAGGACTGGAAGAGGATGTACGATGGTAAGCAGACACCACCTGAATGATTGGAACCTTAACAAGTGCATCAAAACAGGACAGTGTTCATGCTGTTAACTGGTACTGAACTGAATCAACCAACCCACTTCTCTTATTTGTTAATTTGATCTCCATGACACATCTTGTGTCTACATCTTGTGTTGGAGACCTCTAAGAATTTGCATATGATGTGCTTGTATTCGACAACACTACACTGTATAGCCTCAAAAAGATTTTACCTAAAATTACAAACATACTATTGCATGACTATAAATTGAACAGTTTTTCAGTGATTTGTCTCAAGAATGAATCTATATGAATACTTTGAGTGATTAGGTTATATTGAATATTTTTGGGAAAAACAGTGGAATATTTCACCATGCAGAAAAAGACATTTCTATCGAAGGTTCAACAATCAAACATATTTACCCTGATAACCACAGGGCATCACAGTGCTTCTATGCAAGAAATCTTCCAGGGAAACAAATCTTGAAATACTGTATTCAGTGTAAAACCATAATCGAAGGACTGGATGGGTGTACAGCTGTTTCTTGACAAGAATGATTCGGACCCTGTGAAAAAAAAAAGATTAAAAGACATGTGGAGATTTGTCATGACAAGTATGGTTGATGCATATCACAAGGGAAAGTAGGAATGACATGTGGTTTATTCAGATCTCTCTCTCTCTCTGTCTCTTTGTCTCTCTCTCTCTCTCTATCTCCCTCTCTTCTCTCTCTTTCTCTCCCTCTCTCTCTCTCTCTATCTATCTATCTATCTATCTATCTCTCTTTCTCTCTCTCTCTTTCTCCCTCTCTTCTCTCTCTTTCTCTCCCTCTCTCTTTCTCTTTTAGTTTCTTTCCCTCTCTCTCATTCTCTCTTGTTTCTTTCCCTACCCCTCTCTCTCTCTCTCATTCTCTCTGTCTTTCTCTTTATTTCTTTTCCTCTCTCTCTTTCTCCCTCTTTACTTCTTTCCCTCCCCCTCTCTCTCTTTCTTTCTCTCTCTCCACCCTCTTTGTTTCTTTCCCTTTCTCTCTGTTTCTCTGTCTCTCTGTCTTTCTCTCTCTCTCTCTCTCTCTCTCTCTCTCTCATTCTCCTTGTCTTTGTCTCACTGTTTCTGCTATGCCTCTCTCCCTCTCTGTGTCTGTTTCTCTCTCTCGCTCTCCCACTCTCTCACTCATTATACATGCATATAGACATATATACATATATATATGTGTGTGTGTGTGTGTGTATGTGTGTGTGTGTGTGTGTGTGTGTGTGTGTGTGTGTGTGTGTGTGTGTGTGTGTGTGTGTGTGTGTGTGTGTGTGAAAGTATCTAGCTCTATCTCACACTCACTCTTTCTCTCTCTGTCTCTCTGTCTCTCTGTCTTTCTGTCTCTGTGTGTGTGTGTATCTCTCTCTCTCTTTCTCTCTCTCTCTCTCTCTCTCTCTCTCTCTCTCTCTCTCTTGTGGATGCGTGTGTGGATGGGAGAGTACGCGCACGTGTGTGTGTGTGTGTGTGTGTGTGTGTGTGTGTGTGTGTGTGTGTGTGTGTGTGGTGAGTGTGTGTGTGTGTGTGTGTGTGTGGGGTGTGTGTGTGTGTGTGTGTGTGTGTGTGTGTGTGTGTGTGTGTGTGTGTAAGTGTGTGTGTGTTTTACGTGGAGACGTCGTCTTGAGAAACTGAAATTGAAGCAGAGCACAGCCATGTTTCGTAGTGTCCATCCGAGTTGGAACGCCACAGAATCATGATTATCATCCTCATCATCATACTCATCATAGCATTGCACAAACTGTGTTAACTTCTGTGCTGCACCATTAAAGTTCTATAGAAAACCAGACAAAAAGAAAAGAAAACAAAAGTTGAGCACAAAGAAAATCTCACTGAGTGTGATGATTCTGAAAAATGTCAGTGATCCATGGATAATAAAAACTCGAAAAAAATAAAGAAATATGCGCAGCAGGTACACCAACAAAAGACAGATCATGCAGACTGCGTAACAACACAATCCCTATGCAGTGTGAGCCAAACAAAGGGCATACACACATCCCACAAACCATTATCCAGAAAACAAAGTGGAGAAAGTTGAGGTCATGGATCCAACAAGTCGTGTGCAGGACTGGAAGAGGATGTACGATGGTAAGCAGACACCACCTGAATGATTGGAACCTTAACAAGTGCATCAAACAGGACAGTGTTCATGCTGTTAACTGGTACTGAACTGAATCAACCAACCCACTTCTCTTATTTGTTAATTTGATCTCCATGACACATCTTGTGTCTACATCTTGTGTTGGAGACCTCTAAGAATTTG
>JAPXFY010000232.1:65000-67500 GCA_030674185.1 Monoplex corrugatus
GACTGCGTGCTTGTCACCTCTCACTTTCAGCCTGCACCGCTGGCTAGCACTGCTGCTTGCTGCTATACGAAAAGAAGAGCAGAATGCGTAAGTCAGTACATAGCCTGTCCATCAGCAAGCCATACGTTATGCCTCCTCGTGGCGACATGCGGTAACTGAGCACCTCAAGGACTCAGGCTAAATCTCGAGGGACTCGGAGGAGGTCTGGCCCCCAAACGTGCAGCACGCAGGCCCACCGGCGTGTGGATATGCCCTGGTGCCCACGAACCAGACTCCCAGCTATGGGTAAATAGCTCCACTGCCTTGTGGACATCTCGGGAGAGAATAAGGCTAGCGGAGAGACCGGAAAAAAAAAACGATGGAAGGTAACGGGAAACCACCATCGTAGTCTCCCAAGAACATTATGGACAGAGAAAGGAAGGAAAATGAAGATAACGACGTGAATAGGTGTTCCGATGGAGCACCTTCGTCCGTTAGGGACCGTTATATGGCGCCGGTGACACCAGACCGTCAGCCAGATACTGCGACCAATATCAAAATCAAAATCAAAAACACCAAGATCGCAACATGGAACGTGAGGACATTGCTGCAAAAGGGAAAATTAGAGAATGTCAAAATGGAGATGGAAAGGCTTAACATTAGTATTTTAGGACTGGGTAAGTGAGATGGAAGGGGGCAGGCATGATAACATCCGGAGAGTATACAGTGATATACTCTGGTGGAAACTCACATGAAAGAGGAGTAGGCATTGTAATGGACAGGGACAAATCAAAAGCAGTTAAGGGATACTAGGCTGTGTCTGACAGAGTCTTGCTGGTCAAATTGGGAGGCATAACATTTGATATCAACATCATTCAGGTGTATGCACAAACATCCACAAGTACTCAGGAAGACATCGACAACTTCTACGAAATATTAGAGATGGCCCAGGCCCAATGCAAATCACAAAAAGTTACCATAATAATGGGAGATTGTAATGCTAAAGTGGGAAAGGATAGGATAGGATAGGAAGAGAGTTCTTCAGAGTTATATAGAACCGATACTATTGTACGGATGCGAAGAGTGGACAATCAACATGCATAGCCAGAACAAGATTTAGGCAACTAAAATGTGGTTTCTAAGAAGAATGTTGAGTTCCATGGACAGCAAAGAAAACATACGAGACAGTCTTGAAAGACGCAAATACAAAAGAATATCAATGAAGAAGATCAGGAAAAGACAAACAACATTTACAGGAGATTTTGAGAGGCGACAGAAATTTTGTGCACCGAATCACAAGAAAGCTGGAGGGGGAAAAAGAGTACCAGGTAGACCCAGTGAGAAAATATTGGACGGTTTTGCGGAGTGGATGAAGACGGAGAGGGTGGGAGATGTACTTGCAGCGACAAAAGATAAAAATTCGTATGGAGGGCCATGATCGCCGACGACATACGGCAAGGCACATCATGATGATGATGATGATGATGATGATGATATGATGATGATGATGATAATGACAGTATGACACATACAAATGCAAGCAAGCACGCGTGTGTGTGTGTGTGTGTGTGTGTGTGTGTGTGTGTGTGTGTGTGTGTGTGTGTGTGTGTATGTGTGTGTGTGTGTGTGTGCCTGCATGTGTGTGTGTGTGTGTGTGTGTGTGTGTGTGTGTGTGTGTATGTGTGTGTGTGTGTGTGTGCCTGCATGTGTGTGTGCGCGCGTGCTTGTACCGTGTGTTTGTGCCAGAGAAATAAAGAGAAGCAAACACACAAGCGCGCGCGTGCGTTCGCTTTCAAATAGGTCACAAAGTTCTGTCAACCGTTTTGTAAGATATGAACAGATGTGACATCATATGGTGATAATAATGCTTTACGAGAAGTCAGGACAGGGGTGGAGGCTGTGGGCACTGAAACAGGCCTCTATATACTATATATATGGTGCTGATTCTGTGTCTGGTCAGATCGCGTTTGATCCATCACTTCATTGTTTGCTGGAAACTGTTGGAATCTGTGAGTGAACATCCTCTGTCTCTGTCTCTGTCTCTGTCTCTGTCTCTCTTTCTCTCTGTCTCTCTTTCTCTGTCTCTCTCTGTCTCTCTCTGTCTCTCTTTCTCTGTCTCTATCTCTCTCTGTCTCTCTCTGACTCTCTGTCTCTGTCTCTGTCTCTCTCTCTCTTTCTCTTTCTCTCTCTCTCTCTCCCTCTCTCTCTGTGGCTCCTTCTGTCTCTCTCTCTGTCTGTCTCTCTGTCTCTCTCTCTCTCTATCTATCTATTTATTATCTGTCTATGTATCTATATATCTATCTCTGTCTGTCTGTCTGTCTGTCTGTCTGTCTGTCTCCCTCTCTGTCTGTTAAAATGTTTAGCATTGTAAAAGCTCTTGAATATTTAAGATTTCTCAATGGGTTATTTTTTCATCGATGTTTTACTTTTTCTATCATTTTAATTCTAGAGATATAGTCGTATGTAGATTAGCAATGACAAATTGGAAAAAAAAAAACACCAATAGCCGACAAAAAAAAAA
>JAPXFY010002328.1:0-2500 GCA_030674185.1 Monoplex corrugatus
TATTTCAAGATAGTGTAAAAGAGAGAGAGGGTGCTTTGCATCAAGTTAAAAGAGAGAGAGAGAGAGAGAGAGAGAGATAGAGAGAGAGAGAGACAGAGAGAGAGAGAGAGAGAGAGAGAGAGAGAAAGAGAGAGAGAGAGAAGGACATCTGTGCAGGAACAATTTTGTTTTTGCGATTTACATATTCAGCAAACCAATTGCCCACCATAATCATCTTTCCATCACCAAGTGTGTCTATCAATCATTTAGTCATTACTCTCCAGTTCTCTCTATACTTTTCTTTTCTGTTTTTAAGCTATTGTTATCCTTTCGATTTTTATTTTCTTTTTATTAATATATGAGAAAAAAAAATATATATAAAGAAACACAAACTTTTAATGACATGATTCCAAACACGTCAGGTAAAAGCATTATTGACATATAAACAACATACAACATATGAAACATATATAATACAATTTAAATAATGAAAGTTTCAATATGTTCATCAGGATTTTTCTTTCTTGGATTGATGATAGTGTTAATTTTAAAGAAAAACAGAAACAAAAATTAGAAAAGAAAGCATTAATTATTGGGTAAATGAGAATAAACAAATAAAGAAACAAACACACATGGACAAGGAGAAAGGGTTCCGAGAAACTGCGATTGGCCAGGGCTCATAAAATATAATCTATTTCGTTCTTTGATAACATTGTTGATATGGGAAGAAGCTGACTTACATTCAGTCGCACTTTTTTTTTCTTTATACTTCTTTCTTCAGTGGATAATCTCACACTGCATTTTGTAGTTAAGAATCTCACGCTGTAATATATGCAAATTTACGCAGTTCTATAACACCAAATATTCACACCCACACCCACACATACATACACACAGACACTGGAACAGACACAAACACACATACAGAGACATACAAGCGCGCACACACATACACACACACCACACACACACACACACACACACACACACACACACACACATACACATGCACACGCGCACACATGTGTAGAGAGATAGATAAAGATAGATAGATAGATAGATAGATAGATAGATAGACAGATGGATAGATAGATACATTACATACATACATACATACAATACATACATACATACATACACAGATACATAGTAAGCTAAATAGATAGATACATAGATTGTGTGTGTTGTGTGTGTGTGTGTGTGTGTGTGTGTGTGTGTGTGTGTGTGTGTGTGTGTGTGCGTGCGTGCGTATACGCGTGCGCACGAGCGTTATAATTGCATGCGCATATTCTTTTTATACTGGTATATTTCACATGTAAAACTGGGTTTATGTTCTGGTATTTAACGACACTGGGATGATTTTCGTGTTTTCTGTTTACTTGTATTCATCAAAACGGATTGTGACTTTGCTGAACGTACAACAGAATGCAACTGATAACCCTAATCTACTAGCAACCCACTTCCAAAGATGAATATGTTTGGCCGAGCATTCTCTAATGAAACAAAAAATGTGTGAGTAAGAAAAGATGAAAATAAGACTCAACCAAACACACAAACAAGACAATGAAGAGAAATTCACATAGTGAAGTAAGAGAGTGCACATGTTATATTCAAGGTAAGCGTGTGGTGGTAGTAAACATCTTCCCATTAACACAAACGCAAGCTTTCCGGTTTGACACTCCCGTCAACTCTGCATGGTGTGAACACGTAAATCCAAGTGAACCGGAAGCATTTCTTCCGTGAACCGGATGTACGAAATCCGTCTCTAGGCTCTGCAGGGAGAGAAATGTGGTGTGATTTTGCGTGAGAGGGTGGCACTCGAGGCTAAAATTTGCGTGCAGCTCAGCACAGCAGAACGAGATGGAAGGCAGACTTGTATGAATGGAATAGTACACTTATCACAGACAAGATTTGAAACTTTGAAACGTACTCACGTTGTCTGAGTGTTTGTGTCTGTCATTTAATGCGATCAATGAGAAAGAACAACAACAACAAAACAGATAATCAATAAAAAAGATACTATGACTTTATCTCAAAACGTGTCACTTTCATGACTCACTGGGAGTTATGGTCAGTTTATTTCCAGCCATTTAAGTGGATGGAAAGAGACAGACAGACAGACAGACAGACAGAAAGACAAAGAGACAGAGAGACAGAGAGACAAAGACAGAGACACAGAGAGACAGAGAGAGAGAAGGGTGTATTCGTGTTAGTGTTAGTGTTAGTGTGTGTGTGTGTGTGTGTGTGTGTGTGTGTGTGTGTGTGTGTGTGTGTGTGTGTGTGTGTGTGCTCGCGTGCACACGCGTGCGTTAGATATGTGCATACTCATTTTATATTGGTTCGTTTTACACGTGAGACTAGGTTTATGTTATGGTATTTTATGATATTGGCATGATTTAGATTTTTTCTGTATATTTCTCTTCATCAAAAAAAAATTGTGATGTTGCTGAATGCACAACATAATGCTTTTGATAACCCTAACCCACTTACAATCATTTTGCAAACATGAATAGTTTTGGTT
>JAPXFY010002328.1:15000-17500 GCA_030674185.1 Monoplex corrugatus
CTTTGAGAAAGACATGAGCAATGAAAGAGTAATGACCAGTACGAAGATCAAATGCTTGAATGTCAAACGTCAGAATAAAACTTACAATGAAAACAGGTCACAGAAACTGTGTGTGTGTGTGTGTGTGTGTGTGTGTGTGTGTGGTGTGTGTGTGTGTGTGTGTGTGTGTGTGTGTGTGTGTGTGTGTGTGTGTGCGCGCATATGCGTGTCTGGTAGTGGTGGTCATTGTTTCAATAATATGTTTTCACTTTAAACGATTTTTAGACAATGAAAAACAAAACAAAACTAAAAAGAGCAATGGGAGAATTTTGTACTTCCCAAAAGAACAAGTTGAGAAAGAAGGAATTGATTCATGACTGGAAAAGAATGAACACACACACACACACACACACACACACACACACACACACACACACACACACACACACACACACACACACACACACACACACACAAACACATACTCACACACACACACATACACACACACACACACACACACACACACACACACACACACACACACAAAACAAACAAACAAATTAAGTAATCAACTGGTTAAGCAATATCATTGCTAAACACAACGATCAACATCTAAATTATAACAAGTTATAAGTAAAAAAAGATTGGACGTTTTGATATCTTTAAAAAAATCGTTTGTGTCAGTGGTTTTGATTCAAATAGTTCGTAACACTGTACTGCTATTACATATTAGAATGCATCATTTCACTTGAATGCAATAGTAATACGATATGTGTTCTCTTCTATCGATAAGACACATTATTTCCTGGTATATTTTGTTTTCCACCTGAGCTTAAGGGACTGTATACTTTAGCTAAAATCAAATTGGTTACTCATTTTGCTAAAATCTAATTTCATGTGCTAATTTTTTGTTAAGTTTTCCATTGATCCAGGAACTGCTTCTTAAGACACGGGTGTCAACTAAATATTATTAGCCATTTAATGAGAAAGGGAGTTGTGTGTTTATTTATTCTGGTAAGCAAAAGAGAGAGAGTGAGAGGAGAGAGAGAGAGAGAGAGAGAGAGAGAGAGAGAGAGAGAGAGAGACAGACAGAGATAGAGAGAGAGTTTGAATTACATGAATGTTTAACTGCAGTCTTTAATTCATATGCATAGAAAAAATGGTCGTCCAATTCCTCATGTATACAAGCATTCATGTGTTTCAGTAAGCATATGAGTGCGTTGCCACACAGTAAGTTCTCTGTTGGCTGAAGACAACCTTTTTTATAAACATAAAGAATACTTTAGACATGTCAAAAAAAAAAAATGAACCTACATAGTACGCATTTGGGGTCTTCATTTCTTTTCTTCTCGGGTCGTAGAAACTGAAGTGGAGCTTCAATTGCTAACAAGAAAGAAAAGTGAGTCAGGAAAGAATCCACAAAAGTCGCTGACATTCTCCTAGAACAACAGAAGTTGCTAGGTTTCCCTTGTCTCTCGTTCTAAACAAATCTTATGAGACATTTAATCAGGTCCTGTCTCGTTTTGTCAGCTAGTAAGGTGTTTGCAGTCTGCTTGTCTTGAGCTTGACTTCCAGACCTGATTTGTTTTTATTGGCTGTTTCGTTTCCTTGGCTGTAATTAATTTCGCGTTCTCTACCCTTAATCGCATGAAGCCACATTTTACTGGAGGATGTTTTGTTGAGGTGCTTTTAATGGGTCACCTGGTTGGATCGTTTGATTTCTATGTGTATAGGCGTGTGTGTGTGTGTGTATAGAACAGAAAAGAGAGAGAGAGAGAGGTTGAGAGAGAGAGAGAGAGAGAGAGAGAGAGAGAGAGAGAGAGAGAGAGAGAGAGAGGGAGAGAGAACTTAAGAGTTCAAATCACGTGAATGTATAAATGTTGTTATCCTCATCTTTAATTCATATGTATACAAAATAACTGTCAAGCTCAGTATGTACAAAACATTTGTGTATCTCAGTAAACACGTGATGGTATCGTCACACAATGTCCTCTCATATGGCTGCAAAGACTCTTTTTATGCTCGTAAAAGAATATTAAGATGCGTAAAATATTTTTTTTAAAAAACAACAACAATAAAAAACGTAGGAGGGTGAGTCAAAATGTAATGCCTTTTTCTTTAGTACATGAACAATTACCGACGCAGGAACATGTATCATACATCAACATGAAGCTGGTCCTCTGGGAATTACATCCCTACTTCTGAACGTAGTCACCGTTTCTCTCAATAGCAATGTTCCACCTTCGAATAAGGGCATGTATCCCGTCCTCGTAAAATTATGTTGACTGTGCTTGGAGCCACGTCTTCACTGCAGTTTTCACTTCCTCGTCACTGGTATAATGTTTGCCTCTCAAACCCTCTTTCATGGGGCCAAAGATATGATAGTCTGAAAGCGCTAAGTCTGGTGAGTATGGAGGATGCAGTAAAGTTGTCCACCCGAATGAGGCGATTGTCTCCCTTGTCCTGATGCTGGTGTGTGGTCGAGCATTGTCATGCAGAAGGAGAACATTATTGATTT
>JAPXFY010002328.1:25000-28010 GCA_030674185.1 Monoplex corrugatus
TACTGTATTTTGCTCTAAATCCAGCTTGTTCTTCAACTATTTTCTCTTCTTTTTCTGCCCACTTTGTTAATCTCTTATTCAAAATATATGTATAAACTTTACTCACTATACTTGTTAGAGCGACTCCTCTATAATTATCTGGATTATTCACATCTCCTTTTTTATGAATTGGGATTATTATGGACTTTGCCCATTCTGACGGAAAAATGCCATTATCAAAAAGCTTGTTACATAAATGGACAAGGAAATCAATTACATTAGCATTTGCATGTTTTAACATTTCGCTGATTATTTGATCTGGTCCTGCGCTCTTTCCTGCTTTCAAATGCCTGATACTCGCAGTCACTTCTTCTTTAGTTATAGGCTCATTGAAAAGGGGCTCAAAATTATTTTCTTCCTCTACTATATTACTCTCTTGTGCAGTATTTCCCCCGATATCATTGAAAACACTGCAGAAATGATTGTACCATTGTTCAATAGAGATTTCATTGTACACAAAGGCCTTTCTATTAACAGATCTTATTATTGACCAGAATGTCCTGGAGTCATTGATGGAATCTTTGAGTGTTCTTATTTAGAGAGAGAGAGAGAGAAAGAGAGAGAGAGACAATGACAATGACAATGACAATGATGCTTTATTTTTCAACGGTAAAAGCTATTGGCTAGAAGCCATTTTTCAAACTTGCCGTTGCTATTCTATACACATGACATTTGTTTTACAGTAACAAATACAGCTTAAGGAAAATACATGTTGAATACTAAAATTAAGATACAATGAAATCAACAAACGTACAGTCACCACTTAGAGATAGGTAGATAGATAGATAGATAGATAGATAGATAGATAGATAGATAGATAGATAGATAGAGAGATAGAGAGAGAGAGGTAGATAGTATAGACAGATAGATAGACAGATGAGCAGGTAGATAATGATAAGTAAATAAAGAAAGAAAGATAATGTTGATAGTGATATTAATAAAAATAAGACGAAGAAGAGGAAGAAGAAGAAGGAAGAGGGGGAGGAGGAGAGGAAAACACAGTAAACAAAATAGTAATAAGATAAAACAAAATAAAATGAAATAGAGGGAGAAGAAACATTACATGTGACAAATTTATAGAAGATAAATCAAGCGTCAAATAGACTAATGTTCTTACAATTAAATCAAAGAAGATGAAATCAATTTTCTGATTACACACAAAAAATATTAACACTGTTACAAACAACAATTACCACTACTACCACTACTACTACTACTACTACTGCTACTAAACCCAAAGATAATAAATGGAGGTAGAAAAAAGAGCAGTTCAGAAGGATGATTAGAGGGAAAAAAAAAAAAAAAAAAAAAAAAAAAAAAAAAAAGGGGGGGGGGGGGGTAGCAAACATTGGGTCGATTGAAGGCAATAAACACATAAAATTCTACAGGAGACAGAAAATCAACAGATGATATGAAGTCAAATAGACAAATGTATAGATAGATAAATAAAGTAAATGTTACTTTCGACAATAGGAAATTACAGTAATGATAAACGCATATGTAGGCTATAATAGAAATATCATACATGTGTAAACAAATCAATAATTCATGTAATAAGACATAAATAAATCAAGAATAGTAACCATAATCAAGCGCCGTTTTTCTTGATAGGAGAAGAGAGATACAAGCATGAGAGAGAGAGATACAAGCATACAAGAGAGAGAGAGAGAGAGAGAGAGAGAGAGAGGGAGAGAGAGAGAGAGAGAAACATGTTTGCATCTAAGATGTTTCCTTCATAATTGACCTCTCTATGATAGTTCTTAGGATGTATATGGCATTAATAGTTCCTTTCCCCTCCACAAATCCACACTGTTCTTCTGCTATTTCCCTTTTGAGTCTATTCCTTGTCCTCATCATGATTATTCTTACAGGATTTTTGTTACATGACTCATCAAACTGATTATGCGATGGAGTTCGCATTCTATAGCCCCTGTCTTCTTTGGAAATGCAATGAAAATTGATTTTGACATATCTTTGGGGATTTTTCCAGTGTCATAAATTTCATTTAGGAGGACAATGATATAAGAAAATTATATAAGCTCTTTCTTAAATGTCAAAGGAGAGGTAAGCAGGGATGGGTTTTCTCGCCAGATTTGTTTTCACTTACAGCGAAACTATCATGGGCAACCTACAAAAATACCCTGAGTTAGAGGTTGGAGCATACATTTTAAATAATAACAGCTAAGCAGATGACACCTTTCTTATCGGAGAAAACGAAAAAAAGACCTACACAATCTTGTGAATTATAATGGAAATATAAAATAAGAATAAAGGGCTTGAGCTAAATAGCAAGAACACTGAAGTCATTGTAATCAATAAAAGGCAAGAAATCCCCTTATGCAAAATAACAGCAAATGGCCTAACATTGATACAAGCTGATGATTTTTGTATACCTGGAAGCAATCATTTCACCAGACCGCAAACGTACATTTGAACTAGCCAGCTAAGTCAGCCAAGCTAAAACAGATTTCAAGTAAATGAAAAACGTTCTTACTAACGAATACTTATCAGTTAACATCGGGAAGAGAGTTATTCAATGTTATGTAGAACCGATACTGTTGTACGGATGTGAAGCGTGGACATTCAACACGCAAAGTCAGAACAAGATTGAGGCAGCTGTGGTATCTAAAGAGAATGTTAAGAGTCCCATGGACAGCGAATAAAACAAATGAGTTAGTCTTGAAAAAGGCAAACACAAAAAGAACATAAGTGAAGAAGATTAGGAAAAGACAAGCAACATTTATAGGACAGTTTAGGAGGCAATAGACAAGCAACATTTATAGGACAGTTTAGGAGGCAACAGAAATTAGAGCACCTAGTCATTGCAGGAAAGCTGGAGGAGAAAAACGCCAGGTAGACCAGGAAGAAAAGACTGGACGGTCTTGTGGAGTGGATGAATACAGAGAGGGTGGGAGATGTACTTGCAACGACGAAAGATAGATTCGCATGTAGAACCATGATCGCCAACGCC
>JAPXFY010002329.1:0-2500 GCA_030674185.1 Monoplex corrugatus
GTTGAGTTCTTCATTAATAAAATTATGACCATGAAGTCCTTCGAACACCGATTGATATAATATAATTAATTCACGTCATTCCATGGTTCGATCAATGCATGCCCTCTTGACCTTTCTGACGCTATCATCTGAACGTAAGGGCAACGATTTCTGATATCTTGTGTCAGGGTAACTTGGCGGTCAGTTAGAGTGACATTGGCCTGTTGATAATGATAATCGTTTTTCACCTGTCAGTAAACAGATAAACACACAAAGAAATCAGTTCTGGTTCATATTGCTTATAGCCCAGCCGACCATTACAGCCATATCAGGGCTAATGCAATGTTAAGAATAGACAGCAAGCCACCGACTACTAAGATTTCCATATCAGGGCTAACATCACATCGAAAATAATTTCAGGTTCATAGTGCTCATAGCCCAGCTGACCACTACAGCCATATCAGGGCTAACACCACATTGAAAACAACTACACGTTTTAATTCACAAGACAAAAGTTAGAAAAAAAAGACGCACGAGATAACCCTTTCCAGTGCATATGCATTTTAAATTTCAATTCATATTGCTTATAGCCCAGCCGACTACTAGAACCATATCAGGACTAACGCCACATTGAAAACAACGCCAAGCTTAATTAAAAAGACAACAATTTAAAAAAGCCAAGCTACTATTGTCCTTTCACGTCTAAACACTTTAAAAAATCTTTCCCACACAAATGGTCTCAAAAGATAAAATCTATTGATCTCTTGAAAAAAAAAATCACTATTGCTTGCAGAGAAACATCTCTGAAGAGATTCTTTAACCAGTTGACTCCCGCATCCTGTCCACCAACTGCAATAAAACTTAACCATTTGATTCCTTCACTCTAAACACCAGCTCCCTGCAGGAAGCTGGTGGATAGGGCGAGGGAGTCAAAGGGGTTAAGTTTTTGCTTATTTTTGCCTTGCTAGCATGGTTGACAATGCAGGGAGCTGGTGGAAGAGTCAAAAAGTTAAGGAGTCTGCTGTTTAACCTTTTGACTCTCGCACCCTATCCCCAACTGCAAAAACTTAACCCTTTGACTCTCTCATCCTTCCACCAGCTTCCTGCAGGAAGTTGGTGGATAGGATGAAGGAGTCAAAGGTTAAGTTTTTTGCTTTGTTTGCATGGTTGACTGTGCGGGAATGCTGGTGGACAGGGTGCGGGGGTCAAAGGGTTAATGCTTATGTCTCACATCGTGCAGGTCCTAGCATTCAATAAAAATGTCTTATGCTGAGTGCCTGCACACACAGGTCATATAAATTAAAAGGTTATGGTTAAAGTTAAAGAACGCCTCCTGACAAGGATGTAGTAGAGAGTTTTAGCGCAAGTTCTTACTGCTTATAGCCCAACCGACCCTGAAGCCATATCAGAGCTAACATCAAGTTAAAAACAGCTCCAAGTTTAATTAAAAATACGCCAGTTAAAAACCAAGTTTAATTTCAAAAGACAGCAGTAAAAAAACGAGTTTAATTAAGAAGACAGTAGTTAAAAAGCAAGTTTAATTAATAGGACAGCAGATAGAAACCAAGTTTAATTAAAAAAAAAAAGACAGCAGTTAGAAACCACGTTTAATTAAAAAGGGCAGCAAAACGATTAAAACCAAACCAAGTTTAATTCAAAAGACAGCAGCTAAAAACCAAGCTTAACTGAGAAGATAGCAGTTAAAAACCAATTTTACTTCAAATGTGGACAGTTAAAATCCAAGTTTAATTAAAAGGACAGCAGTTAGAAACCAAGTTTAAATAAAAAGACAACAATTAGAAAGCAAGTTTAATTAAAAAGACGGCAGTTAAAAACCAAGTTTAATTCAAAGGACAGCAGTTAGAAACCAAGTACACGATTATCCTTTCAAGTCTGAGTGCAGTGAAAAATATCTTTATCATATGTAATACCTTAAAAGAAAAATTTATTGAACTCTTGAAAAAAAAAATCACATAAATATATCCTGGCGTCAGCCAGGCTCGACAGATACGGACACCTGCGGTGTTGGTCAGAAGATTTAAGCAACACCCTCAATGGCGCATCTGCGAAGTGGATGAGACTCGACTGCGTGGTCCCAGTCTTCTCAATGAGCCCATAGCACTCCCAACTCTGGGTAGGAGCCGGTTAGAGCCGAAAAAATCATACAATGATTTTTGAAGATACTGATGGGGATTCGAACCCACAACCTTCCAGTCCGTTGCGTTGACCACTGCACCACGGCGACTGGTGGCGACATCGTTCTTGATGGTAGCCGCTGATGCATGCCCCGTCAGCTGTCTCCATCCCCTTCTGTCTACAGTCCTGATTTCATCTCTCGCCAACTTCGTCCATTTGGCTATGTTCTCTACATAGGAAGTCGGCGGTCTTCTTGTCGTCTCCTGCCCTCCATTTTGCCCTGGGCCACAGTCTTCATTACATGGCAGCTCTGATGTCTCATAGCATGTCCAGAGTATTTTCTTTTCCTTTTCCTAACCAGCCCTAAAAGTTCATGTTGTTTGTT
>JAPXFY010002329.1:20000-28010 GCA_030674185.1 Monoplex corrugatus
CACACGCACATACACACGCACACACACGCACACATACACACATACACACACACGCACACCACACACCACACCACACACATACACACACACACACGCACACATACACACACACAAAAACACAAACCCACCGAATTTAGCCACCCTGGTCGGTGGATTTGAGCCTCAGACTCTGGATCTCAATTGCACATCAGTAACCACAAGGCCAAAGCAGCCGTTTACAGAATTACTCTCTTAAAGGTCAGGACACGTGACCTTGTTTTTATCCGTTCCTTATCTTTCTCTGGACACTTACAAAACAAACGGTTATACAACTCTATAGTACAATTGATACGTAATACAGGGTTATGTACCCTGCTACCAAATCTATATAAACCTTGTTCCACGGGCCTGTATGCCTGTTCACTGCTTTTCTTCTTTTTTTTACACTTTGTAAAGGATTCCAGAGGTAGCAATTCTTTAACAGTTCCAGTTACTATCGACAGAGTCGAAGAATCCTGCAAAGGAATTGATTTTTGTTGTTGTTGTTGTTGTTGTTTTAGCAGTGACATTTTGTTTGAGCTGTGATAGAAAGAAAGAAAAAAAAAAAAAAGGAAGGAAGGAAGGTAAGGAGAAGAAAGAGAAATATTATAGGAAGAAACAAAAACTGTCACAGAAATAGAAAAGAACGAAAGAAGAAGGAGAAAAGGCAGAGAGGGAGACAGAACAAGAGAAAGAAAGGAACAGAAGAAAGAAAAGAAAGAAAGAACGGAAGGAAGGTAGGAAGGAAGGAAAGGAGAAGAAAGAGAGAAATGTTATAGGGAGAAACAAAACGTGTACAGAAAAGTGGAGGAATAGAAAAGAACGAGAGAAGGAGAAAAGAAAAACAGAGACAAGAAACAGAAAGGAAAAAAAAAAAGAAAAAGAAAGAAGAAAGAAAGAAAGAAAGAAAGGAAAAAAGGAAGGAAGGAAGGTAGAAGAAAGAGAGAAAGATAACAGAAAGAAACAAAGAGTGTAACAGATAAAGGGAAGAGAGAAAAGAACGAGAGAAGAAGGAGAAAAGAAAACCAGAGAGAGAGACAGAAAGAGAGAAAGAAAGGGAAAAAAAGAAAGAAAGAAAGAAAAAAAAGAAAGAAAGAAAAGAAAAAGAAAGAAAGAAAGGGAAAGAACACGAACAGAAAAAGAAACGAAGAAGCAGAATATCAATGCATAATTGTAAACAGAACGAACAGAACAAAACAAAACAACTAAAAGAAAACAACAATTTTCGTTACATTTGAAGAAAGGTCCAGAAGAAACAAATTGACATATCTTAGAAAGCTTCGGTGGATAATTGAAAAGAACAGACAAAAACGAAACGAAGAAAACATACACAAATAAAAAAATTTAAAAAAAAAAAAAAAAGGGTGGGGGGTAACGTAACAGTTTCCTATATTTGAAAACAGTAAAAGGGAAACAACTCTACGAAATATATTTGAAAACAGTAAAAGGGAAACAACTCTACAAGCCCTGGATAGAGAGAGAGAGGTTTCTTTTTTCCACAAAGACCTGAACACAACTAAAAACAATGCCTTCTTTGATTTTGAGCTCCATCGTTCTGGCATGTCTAGTGATAACTTCTTCAGTAACTAGTCAGTCCTTGAGAAAATTAGGTCAGATCTCCGCCCCCCACGCAGCTTTTACAACTATAATAAACATGAAGGACACTCAGATCGTAGCGGCCAAGTACACGCTGATGATTTCCGGGTTCAATCCCCTTCCGTTTTTCCACGACACCATTTACCGTGTGGTGGAGATTGGTCGCCATTTGAGTAACTTGAGCGGCGTCCATGTTTCAGAGGTGTCACGTGACGTGACGTGGCCCAATGAGGTGCGGGAATGTGCCAGGTAAGATGGGAAGTTGACTTTGTTGTTGTTGTTGTTGGTGTTGTTGTTGTTGTTGGTGGTGGTGATGATGGTGTGATGGTGGAGGTGGTGGAGGATTTGTGTATGAGTGCATTTCTCCCCCCCCCCCTCTCTCTCTTCGTGCCAAGCTATGCCTTCTCTCCCTTCCATCCCATCTCTCTTTTTGTCTCTGTCTGTCTCTCTCTCTGTGTCTTTTTTCTTTCACTCATATACACATACATACATATACATATACACACATATGCACACACACACACACACAAGCACACACACACACACACACACACACACACATCACACACACACACACACACACACACACACACATATATATATATATATATATATATATAGATAGATAGATAGATAGACAGAAGATAGATAGACAGACAGATAGATAGATAGATAGATAAACAGATGGATAGATAAAGAAAGTGAGTGAGAGAGAGAGAGAGAGACAGAGAGAGAAAGAGGAAAGAGAGAGAGAGAGACAGAGAGAGAGGGGGGACAGAGAGAGACCGAGACAGAGACAGAGAGAGAGAGAGGACAGAGAGAGAAAGAGGAAGAGAGAGAGAGAGAGAGAGAGAGAGAGGGGGGGGGGGACAGAGAGAGACCGAGACAGAGACAGAGACAGGTATAGACATAGAGAGAGTGAGAGAGAAGAGAGAGAGAAAGATAGATAGATAAATAGATAAAGAGAGAGATAGATAGATAGATAGAGAGAGAGAGCGAGGGAGAGAGAGAGAGAGAGAGAGAGAGAGAGAGAGAGAGAGAGAGAGAGAGAGAGAGAGAGAGACTTAGTCAGCTAACTATCTAGACACTTATAAAGCAATCGACATTTCTCTTCAGCCTTAGTCTATAATTATCTGTGTTGGGTGGTGCTGATTTTCTGTCATTCCATTTCTTACCCACTGGACGAGGCGGCAGGGAAGTTTTTAGACCCGTTTTTATTATCCATTGTTTGGTGTTTGTGATCTGTTTGTGACCGTGCGTTCGCGCTTGACAAAGGCTAGTTGGCCGAAAATTTGCGCTTGTTTTGTTTTGTTGGATACGCGCTTATATTGGTTTTCTTGTTCTTCTGGTTCCTGTTTGCTTGTCACACTTGTTTTGGATCTTAGTCTATCTCACTCTGGAACCTTTGCAGAAGCCGTCTTCAACAAAACAGGCCAGGCCATGGCTGCAGGGGGGTTCTTGGTGCCTTTCAAGGACCATGGCAGTTTGACCCTGTTCGACCTTGACCTCTGGCCTGCCGTGCCGAACGTGCTGACCGACAACAGCGAGGATGCCAAGTGGTTCTACCACCGTGTGCTGTGGAAAGACATGAACGGCGATGGTCTTTGGGACATGGTGACCTGCCGAGCCCGTACCCATCTGTTTGGTAAGTCTTGTGCTGTGTTGTGTTGTGTTGTGTTGTGTTGTGTTGTGCTGTGTTGTGTTGTGTTGTGTTGTGTTGTGCTGTGTTGTTGTGTGTTGTGTTTGGGTTGTGTGGTGTTTTTGGGTTGGGTTGTTTTGTGTTGTGTTTTTTTTGGTTGCGTTCAGTTAATGTGTTGTGTTGGGTTGAGTTGGGTTGTGCTATATTGGGTCGTGTTGTGTTTTGTGTTGGAGTGTGCTGGGTGGTGTTGTGTTGTATTGTGTTGTGTCGGGGTTGGATTGCGTTGTGTTGTGTGGTGATGTGTTGTTTTGGGTTGTGTTGTGTTGTGTTATGTTGTGTTGTGTTGGGTTGTGTTGTGTTGTGTTGGGATCTGTTGTGTTGTGTTGGGCTGTGTTGTGTTGTGTTGTGTTGGGATCTGTTGTGTAGTGTAGGGCTGTGTTGTGTTGTGTTTGGGATCTGTTGTGTTGTGTTGTGTTGTTTTGGGATCTGTTGTGTTGTGTTGTGTTGTTTTGGGATCTGTTGTGTTGTGTTGTGTTGTGTTGGGATCTGTTGTGTTGTGTTGTGTTTGGAATGCGTTGTGTTGTGTGGTCTGTGTTGGGGTTGTGTTGAGTTGTGTTGTGTTGTGTTGTGTTGGGCTGTGTTGGTTGTTGTGTTGGGCTGTGTTGTGTTGTGTTGTGTTGTGTTGTGTTGGTGTGTTGTGTTGTGTTGGTGTCTGTTGTGTTGTGTTGTGTTGGGTGTGCGTGTTGTGTTGTGTGTG
The DNA here is from genome assembly GCA_030674185.1 of Monoplex corrugatus. Classification (NCBI taxonomy): domain Eukaryota; kingdom Metazoa; phylum Mollusca; class Gastropoda; order Littorinimorpha; family Ranellidae; genus Monoplex; species Monoplex corrugatus. Next base: position 24,011 of record JAPXFY010002329.1, read on the forward strand.
GTTGTGTTGTGTTGGGTGGTGTGTGTTGTGTTGGTGCTGTGTTGGTGTTGTGTTGTGTTGTGTTGTGTTGTGTTGTGTGTTTGGGACTGTGTGTGTGTTGGTGTGTTGTGTTGTGTGGTGTGCTGTGTTGGTGGTGCTGTGTTGGATGTGTGTGTTGTGTTGGTGTGTGTTGTTGTGTGTGTGTGGTTGTGTGTTGTGTGTGTGTTGGTGGTGCTTTGTGGTTGTGTGTTGGTGTGCTGTGTTGGTGTTGTGTTGTTGTGTGTTGTGTTGTGGGCTGGTGTGTGTTGTGTTGTGTTGGGCTGTGTTTGTGTGTGTGTGTTGGTGGTGTTGTGTGTTGGTTGGTGCTGTGTTGGATGGTGTGTGTTGGTGGTGTGTTGGTGTTGGTGTGTGTTGTGTGGTGCTGTGTTGTGTTGTGTGTGTTGGGCTGTGGTGTGTGTTGTGTGTGTGTTGTATTGGTGCTGTGTTGGATGGTGCTGTGTTGGGTGGTGCTGTGTTGGGTGGTGCTGTGTTGGGTGGTGCTGTGTTGGTTGGTGCTGTGTTGTATTGTGCTGTGTTGGTGTGGTGCTGTGTTGGTGGTGCTGTGTTGGATGGTGCTGTGTTGGATGGTGCTGTGTTGTGTGTGGTGCTGTGTTGGGTGGTGCTTTTTGTATGGTGCTGTGTTGGTGGTGCTGTGTTGGGTGGTGCTGTGTTGGGTGGTGCTGTGTTGGATGGTGCTGTGTTGGGTGGTGCTGTGTTGGGTGGTGCTGTGTTGGGTGGTGCTGTGTTGGTGGTGCTGTGTTGGGTGGTGCTGTGTTGGGTGGTGCTGTGTTGGGTGGTGCTGTGTTGTGTGTGTGCTGTGTTGGGTGTGCTGTGTTGGGTGGTGCTGTGTTGGTGGTGCTGTGTTGTATTGTGCTGTGTTGGGTGGTGCTGTGTTGGTGTGCTGTGTTGTATTGTGCTGTGTTGGGTGGTGCTGTGTTTGGTGGTGCTGTGTTGGTGGTGCGTGTTGGTGGTGCTGTGTTTGGTGGTGCTGTGTTGGGTGGTGCTGTGTTGGGTAGTGCTGTGTTGGATGGTGCTGTGTTGTGATATCTTGTAATTCTATTGTGTTGTGTCGCATTTATCACTTGTTCAAAAAATTCTGCTTTTTTGTCATTTCTATGCGTCCTGATTTTATTCGAATGCGTGCATGTATGCACTTTTTTTTTTCGCCCACACTGCGCAGGTGGTATGTTGCTGCATAGTCTACACACACTGTCTTCGGTGTTGTGTGTGTGCATACCGGGTGTTTTCATGCTTTCCACAAGCTACCCCGATACTGACATGACTTACAAGACCTTCAACTTGCGTACGTTATTTCTGCGTGCGTTGTACGCGAAAGAGGTTTTAGCACTGACATTGCCATCACGTGAGCCGACCTGGGAGATTGGAAAATACAAAATTCCATCACACCAGTCGCCGTGTGTAGTGGTTAACGCAACGGACTACCGACTGGAAAGTTGTGGGTTCGAATCCCCCATTATCATCATCATCATCATCATCATCATCAGGTGCCCTGCCGCATGGCGTTGGCGATCGTGGACTTCCATCTGCCTCTATCTCTCGTTGTCCCTAGCATCTCCCCCACCCTCCCCGTCCCCAGCCACTCTGCAAGTCCGTCCAGCATTCTCTCCCCGGGTCTGCCCGGTGCTCTCTTTCCCTCCAGCTTTCCCGTTGTGACCAGGTGCTCCAAATCCCCCTTCCTCATAAAATGGCCTATAAATGTTGCTTGTCTTTTCCTAATCTTCCTTATGAGTGATCTACTTGTGTCTGCCTCCATCAAGACTGTCTCGTTTGTTTTCTTTGCTGTCCATGGAACTGTCAACATTCTTCTTAGAAACCACATCTCGGCTGCCTCAATCTTGTTCTGGCTTTGTTTGTTGACTGTCCACGCCTCGCATCCGTACAACAGTATTGGTTCTATATAACAGTCAAGAACTCTCTTCCTGATGTTAATTGATAGGCATTTGTTGGTAAGAATGCCTGGGAGATTGGAAATACAAAATTCCATCATACCAGTCGCCGTGGTGTAGTGGTTAATGCAACGGACTACCGACCGACTGGAAAGTTGTGGGTTCGAATCCCCATCAGTCCCTTCAAAACTATATCATTGTGGGATTTTTCGGCTCTAACCGGCTCCTACCCAGAGTTGGGCGTGCTATGGGCTTATTGGGAAGACTGGGACCACACAGTCGAGTCTCATCCACTTCACGGATGCGTCATTGAGGGTGTTGCTCAAATCTTCTGACCAGCACCGCAGGTGTCTGTAATCTCTCGGGCCTGGTTGACTCCAGGATATATTTTGATAGTACGCGTAGAGTACAGCCCTGTCACGCAGTCTCAATCCTAGACGGAACTCCATAGCGTCATGATGATCATCCTCATCGACATCACTATCATCGTATTGTAAAAAACAACAACACAACAACAACAACACAACAACAACAACAACAACAACAACAACAACACCAAAAAACACTCAAAAACACAAACAAACAACAAAAACCCCATCCCAAATCAAACCAACCAACAAACAAACAAACAAAAAAAAACCCTGTGGCGGCCTCTGTGGCCATTAAGGTGACATAGAAAATGGGACCAAAAAAAAAAAAAAAAAAAATGAGCACAAATGAAACATCCTGAGTTCGACGATCCTAAAAAAAAAAAAAAAAAAAAAAAAAAATGAGCACAAATGAAACATCCTGAGTTCGACGATCCTAAAAAAAAAAAAAAAAAAAAAAAAAAAAAAAATGAGCACAAATGAAACATCCTGAGTTCCGACGATCCTAAAAAAAAAAAAAAAAAAAAAAAAAAAATGAGCACAAATGAAACATCCTGAGTTCGACGATCCTAAAAAAAAAAAAAAAAAAAAAAAAAAAAAAAAAAAATCCATCATTTACCTACCAAGCTTGAGGCACCGAGGTATGATCGAACTCCAAATCTTTCGATCGGCAGTCTGACATTGTGACTTTTTTGGCCACTTGGCTGCCCCGCTCCGACTGACCTACCCTGTAGAATTCCTGCACTTTCTTCGACTCAAGAGATCTTACCGACAGAGCGATGCCACTTGTATTGATCTGATTTTGATACCTTGTCTTTCCTCAAGTTTTTTTTTTGTTTTTTCCAATCCACTTTGAACAAATTACCAAACAAATAACAATAATGGTTAACAGCAATGTGGAATATAATGTATCAGAGATAAGAAGAAATTTGCTAGTGATTCACCACTCAAACACAGGAGGAACCCCGCAATTCATTTTGTAAACCCCCGAGAAAGAAAACATAAACTGTACAGAATTTTGATAGGAACTACTCCCTCCTTCCCTCCCCCTCAATCTCTGTCTGCTCTGTCTCATTTTTTTCTCTCTCTCTCTTTTTCTGTTTCTGTTTCTAGCCCCTCTCTCTCTCTCTCTCTGTCTCGGTCTCTTTTGTTTTCTTTCTTTCTCTCTCTCTGTTTTCTCTCTCCCCCTTTTTTTTTCTATCTTTTCTGTCTGTTTTGTCTCTTTTTCCCCTCCTCCCCCCGCCTTGTGTCTAAACTGTCCTTTTCCCCAACTCTCCCCTCTCCTCTCTCGCTTTCTCTCTCCCACCCTCTCTCTCTCTCTCTCTCTTTTTCCCCCCGCTTTCCCTCTCTCTCTCCTGCCCCAGCCTCTCTCTCTCTCTTTCGCTTTTTCTCACCCCTCTCTCATCCTCCAGCCCCTCTCTCTCTCTCTACCGTTTTCCCCTCTCTCCTCTCCTCACCCGGCTCCCCTCTCCCCCCCCTCTCTCTCTGTGCCAGTGGTCTTTTTTTAGTCATTGTATAAATCTGCATCGCGAATCAAAATTCCAGGTCGGCGGAAGGCCAGTTTCTATGGTTTGAACATCCGCAAAAAGCACGCGCTCGCTCAACATGGCGGTCCCCCGTCATCGCTGAAGGCCCAGACACCTTCTTCACTCTGACGTCACTACCGACGTCAGAGGTGACGTAGATTGCATTTATCAAGCAGGCTTC
>JAPXFY010002330.1:0-28008 GCA_030674185.1 Monoplex corrugatus
CTGTCTTAGCCTTGACCAAGAAGTTGACAACAGCTTCATTCTCTTCCAGGACTGAGGTCACTTCTCCAATGTAAAAGTCATCTTCATAGAAGACGGCAATGATCTCTCCCTCCTGAGTGAAGCTGTAATTAAAATCATATTTGCTTCTTGGTTGTTTTCACTAGTTTCAGGCTCAGCATCTGTCATATGTTGATCTTGAGGCTCCTCAGAGTCTGACTCAGACGGTTCAGAGGTGTCTGATTCAAGAACTTCTCTATGATGACGCTGATTTGCAGACATTTCCTTTGCAGCTGGCTGGAAACCTGGCAGATGTTCCAAGACCTCTCCACCAAAGAACTGCAGAAGCTGATTGGCTAATTTAAGAACAGACCCTGATACCCGCAGAAGAGGAGACTTTCTCTAGGATCAGTTTTTGGAAAAGGATCTCTGCTCTAAGGGCTTTTTTCAGATCTTTGCTAGTTCTGTACATCAGCAGCAGATGACTGACATCAGCAGGTGAGGAACATGGGCCATGGTGAGGGCGTAGATCTTCCAAAACTTCCATCTTTTGCTGACGTTTTCTTTCCTCTGCTGCTTCCTTGTGTAGTCTGGATTCCCGAAGAAGGTCTTGTTTTTTTTTCTGATGGTGTCCTTTTCCAACTGCACATGCTTTTCTCTTAAAGACTGAGCTTTTTTTGCAGAAAGTTTAAGCAGCTCTTCTTGTTCCGCAGGCGACTTCAAGGTTAGCCAGGATGATACAGACTTGTTTCGCTTCAGTAGACTCATTGTGGAGTGGTGATGCAAACTGGCATTTCTCCGTTTAAAGAGAGAAAAATCAAGATCTGCAAAGCACTGTTCACCGACTAAATTGGTGATGCTGGAATGGTCAAGTTTCCTCCTCAGCTCTTCATCCTGAACATTGTGATACTTTCCGCCTGGCAGGAAATCAGCCAACTGACGCTTGGTAACTTGAATCAAGCGTGCAGAGACCCCTTTCAAGCAATGCTTTTACTGCCTTGGTCTTCTCTTCATTAATGGCAAGCAGGGACTGTAGGATGTTTTCATTGTGAGGGAAATAAACATCCGGAAATAAAGGTGGACAATTTGCTTGAAGAGCAGGTGACGCATCAAGCTGCCACTCTTGTAAGCATCTCATCAGCCTTTCTACATGGATGTAGAAATCAAGGTAGTGCACACTCCCTCCAAGAAGACACCAATAAGGACCGGTGATTCTGAAATACAAAAGGCCAAGTGTGATGATATGGCAAGAGGAAGATTTTCTTCAACCCTACACTCTTTTCCTGTGTAAACATTGAAGTCAACCAGGTAAAAAGACTCGCAGTCAGCAAGTGCCCATGCCTTGATCCCCCACCTGGTTGGTTTTGATGGCACATATTGATGAAATGAGCACCTTCCTTTGAATTTCACCATGGCCTCATCCACTGCCATGTTTTTGTGGGGCTTGTAGTGTTCTACAAATCAGTTTGAATACATAGAAGAAAGTCATCTTTTCCCAGTGTCTTGTGTGAATGACCCTTTTGTTTGAAGTAAATTATTGGATTGTCAGAGTCTTCCTTCAGTGCCTCCACCCACAGGTGACAGCTTTTTGTATCATCTTTATCTCTCCTTGCATGTGAAATACCATACTGTTGTTTTATGTTTTGAATGTCTCTCCTTGTAACCATTGTGTCTTGATCAATACATGTTATTTTACTTCTAATTTCGTTTAAAATAGTTTTTTCGTCGAGCCCTTCTTTGAGTTTCCCAACAATAGTATGTTTCAGGTCCTCAGAAAGTTGTGTGTGTGCAAGTTCTAGGCAGTGACCTGTGTGTTCAAGACAAAATTCAGCAGTCACACTTCCAGTTGTTTTATCTTCACGAGTAGTTATGTATGATGTACACCTGAACCCAATCTTGCATGAACCCTGCGACTTTAAAGCTTTCTTGCGATTTTGCGTACAAGTACTGGTTTGCCAGAACGGTTACAGGAATAGTAACAAACAATGCAGTCTTTTTCTTGCTTTTTACCACACAGTTGTCTAAACTGTGATTTTGTCGCTTTTCCTATTTCCTGCTTCCAATCAATGAACTGGTTGTGATTTGCAAATTCTTTTTTCTGTACAGTCATGACTTTGTTGTGTTTGATGCGATAGTGTTTTATGAGGTCTTGAATTGTAGAGCACCTGAATTCTTTACAGTCTTGACATAAACAGTTAGTTGGCGGATTTTTGCTGTGATGTGCTTGTTCTGTGGGATGAACTTTTTTTTATGCTTTAATAGACCTTGTCTTGACCCATAGATTTTGTCACAGAATGTGCAAGTCCATGTTCTGTTTGTGTTTGCAGCAGAAGGTGGAGTGTTTTTGCTTGTGTTTGATTGTTGAAAGTTTGGTGTTTCACTCGGTGAATCTGATTTTGGTGTGTTCGAATCATATCTGCAGTTGTTCTCATGACTGTCTTTGCTTTTTTTGTCAGTGTTGTCGCTGCCTGTCTGATGAGTGCTGTTTTGTTCTGCGTTTGGTGTTTGTGGTTTGGGTTCAGAGTTGGAACTGCTGGCTTTTTGACTGTTTGTTTGTTCTGAATTCGGTGGTGGTTGGTGAAGATTCCCCTTTGTGTTGGCTTGGTCTTGGCTGCTTGTGTGATTGTCTGCTTTGCTTGTATGTGTGCCTGAGGTTGAGGGATTCTTTTTCTTCGGCTCCTGAGTTGAAGGCCCTGCTTTTCTCTTCTGTCCACATCTGTCATTGCTTTTGTTGCCAGTGTTGTCAGTGCTTGTCTGGTATGTGCTGTTTTCAGGGAAGTGTTGCATGAGAAGACTCAAATCCAGATCTTGTGTCATGAACCATCTGATGAGCACCCTCCTCAAGTAGTTTGCATACTTGGTCGGGTGCTTCAGAAACAGCCCATCACTGGCTCTGGGGCCAGTGAGTTTCTGAAAAAAAAGAGGATCTAGGGATGCTACAACAGCACAAACACCACTGATCACACCACATACATTACTGCTGCAGTGGGTAGTTTGTGCACATGTCGGTGCACAGGTGCTTGTGCCCAACTGCATTGGGACTGGGAGGATGCATAGGAGTAATTGTGGAGTAATCCAGGCTGTCGATGCCGAAGACAGAGATGAACTGCACTAGGTGCTGCCTGAGGTTACTTGGAATGTCCCACCCCAGGGTATCGCAGTACAAAATACTGGGCCTGTCTGTCAAATCAAGGGTCACCACAACCCAGTGGTTACCTGACCGCTGGCCGAAACTGCCAACGTAGGTCTCGACTCCAGCTTGCGTTTGAGCCCTCCCCACATTGACAATTAGGACCAGCCTCTCGACTTGCTTCCTGCTGGCAGCCAGGCGGCGCAGCTCGTCTGGGTTGGATGCACTGCTGCATAACCCAATGGCACGGGTCTGGTGGTGGTCGTTGACCCGGTCCATGAGCCACACCAACTGTGATGAATACAGCCACCCATTGCAGCACAGGCTAGCCATTTCCTCCACAGAGCAACCTGCAAGTTACACAAAATAAATTCAGATCCCCCCCGCAATATCTCAAAAAGTCTAATCTCAAAAAGGGTATGATGGATCAAATGGCTAGATCTATACATGTAGATGAAGTCAGACTGAGATATCTACTGACATCAGTAGTTGAGTACGCAGATCTCAAAGTCATGTTTAGGAAATTGTTATGTACTGTGTTGATGGATGGGTGTGGGTAGGTAGGGAAGACAGAGAGAGACAGTCATATTCACCAGCACTACCAGGACTCTTTAAAAAAATACTTTTATTGTTCATTGTATTATGTGCAGCTAAAACAGTAAAAGACAAATTTCCATGTTTACAGACAGGTAATGTGTAGATTTACATGTATGTAGTCAGTCGTGTTCGACTATGACAGCCAGACGCAGCGGAGAAGATGACCATGTCTTAGCAGCTGGGCTTACCGTACTCGTTAAGAAGTTTGGTTGCCGGCCTATTCCATATGATGTCCTGGAACATCTGCATGTCCATGACACCGCTGCCATCCCTTAAAAAGGGCGGCACAGTGACAGACTGAAACCATTCCCGTTCCAACCTGTACTTTCCAGGATACTGCTGTTTCCTGGTTTCCTGGAAGTCATCTGCAAACAGAAACAACATGAGATTCACACCTACATACCATTGTGACTGTTTTATCGGTGTATTGTATATATTCTCCAGACCAGAAAACATACACTGTATGTAGTGCTGCATTTCACTAAAGTAGTAAAAGGACAGTATTATATAACAGCACACAGCACGGTTGTACATCCCCATTTACCCAGAAGATTGAGTATAATTATAAATTAACATGCAGTTTTTCTTTCTTTCATAACTGCACTTAATACTCAAGGGACCACTTTTGTGTGGAAAGATTGCATGTATGACTGTATTAAATTACCCCACCATATAGGCAGCCATACTCTATCTGCGTGTGTATTTGCTTGTGTACATGTATACACATAAAGGGGGAACAGGCACTACCTGCCACACTGGATTCCACAGTCTACATAAGCTGATAGGCCTATATACACAATATAACAACAAAAATTATAAATCATGCAACCACCAACCCCCCCCCCCCCCCCCCCAAAAAAAAAATGTATACTGCCTCTCAACTCTCTGTTGTTGCTGCATTTTGTAAATTATGCTGAGGGAGCTTGGAAAATCGACTGCTGGTGCAAGGATGTGCAAGGTGAAAACCGCGCGCTTTCGGTGGTGTCAGAAGACGGTACCGAGATAAGAATCGCAACATCACGTCATCAGGAGGATCGCAGCATCGGCTCATCGGCGCATCGGTGTAAGCACAACCATGTGGATTGTTATTTTTAGAATCACGATCATGTGACGCGGCGGGTATCCCCCTGGTGGGGTCAAACAAGATGGCTGTTACTATAAATATCGGCCAATGGTGTTTAGTTGTCGTTCTCTAGCGATCCGTATGTGCAGATCGAGTCCCAAACAAGATCACTTCCAGCAGAACTCTCCGGTCTCGCTGCTTCGGCCATTTCGTGATGTCCGATCTACGGGGTTACCACTTTTAAACGTCGTTAGCATTTCCGATGCTGACACTTCCGTCTCGTATCGTATCTCATTTTAAAGAGCAAAAAATTTCCTTTCTGCTCAGTATCGGCGTTATGGGAATGCAGTTACGGATCATTTGGTTAAATCGGATTATATAAAAGGTAAATTTTCAACATATATATATAACAACTGCTAAGTATTTCTGTGCGCGCTTTACACCATGACGTAGGCGGGAGTGTCAGCTTTACTTTGATAGGTCGATCATTCTGATTGGTTGAGTCTCAGACATGCTATCTTTGTTTTCCTGAACCACCCTGCTTTCAAACTGCTGTGGTCCGCTGAAAAAAATGGCCGGCGCGCATGTCGGCTCGCCGTACTTGTATTTATTCTAGATCGTCGGGAGTTATTTTCACACATTCTCACGCATTTTTAATAAACACACAAGCAGGTGGGAAGATCATTTTATTGATTAACACTGTTTTTAATAATCTGCATGACCTATGGCTCATGATGTCACCATGTGAAAAGTAACAAAAATTCCGTTTGTTGGGACTTGTTTCCCATGGCTGTATAGTGGCTGGTCCTACCTACTTTACCTTTGAATTTTGGCACTTCACCCAATGGCTTGTGGCCGATTTTCCACTCAGAATCTTGACTGCAGTCAATGTTTTGCATGCTTTTACTCGGCGCCACACCCACGCCCCCTTCCTCGACGCACGCACCCACCACCCCTTGAAACTGGTCGACCTGGCTCCTCGATAAGCACATAACCATTGAGTCTGAGTCACTTTCATCATAAGGTTCAAATTCCTCACACTCACTTCCTTACTTTCTGAACTATTTTCTTCGTACACTGTCATAATTCATAATAAATTCCAATGCTTCTTCTTCAGGAAAGGTCTACTTGTTGAAACTTTTAACCTTTAGCAAGCCGGATTCGTTTGGTGAAATTTCTGCCTACAGCCACATTCTTTTTGGGTGACTGAAAAACGTGCACACCTACCTACTTCAAACTGCTATAATTTCTTTTCTATTGTTTGTACAGTTATAAAATTTGGAGTGAGTGTAGAGGAATGAATATGGAACATGCTGATACCAACCATTGTGTTTTGTGTATACTTTTATTATGGAAAAAAAAAATGACATGACAAACAAAAATGACTTATAGGTGTTTGTGAGTCCTGGAGGACGATCTGCTGACGGAACTTGTGAGCACAGACACGACCCCCATGCTTGTGCCGCCAGATCACAAGAGCATTACAGAAACAGACTTCCAGGAGATAGAAGAAGACTTTTTTCCACCACTTGGCTCTTGCCAGCATGCACCATCCTCCACCACAAACCGCTCGTCCATCTGCTTCCAGGCCCGTTGGCGCTTGCTGCTGTCCTTGAATGCCGGATGAGCCTTGTTGTACAAGAACGGATTGTCCTTGAGAAAATCCAGCATCTCCTCCTTCTGGGCGTCGTTGAGGGGAGACAGCTTCTGCTTGCGGCTCTTCCGTTTCTTGCCTCGCCCAGCACCCTTCTGCAGAGGGGTCGAGTGGGTGGGGGGGTCGTCGAGGAGCTGAGGCTCTGTCATGGACCGACAAAGTAGTCACTGACTGGCCTGATTCAGAGTCCGAGCTAGACATGGTGCAAGGAGCAAGGAGGTAGTGGTAGCAAGGAGCAAGATGGCGTAGATTCGTGCTGCATCGAGAGAAAGCATGAAATGTATCACTCAAACAGTCCCCTTATTATAGCGTTCGCACGACAACTCACACAGTTGCACACACATCCATGCAACGACGTGCAAGCCGAGCGACTACGTGTTTCGCCGTTGCTTCTTCGCCGTTGCACACAGTTGCACAAAGGCCGGACAACTGCGCCGCGCGAGCCACCGACAGAATTAAGCCCCGCCCACGCTGCTTTTTTCCAGGAACTTTCCGCGATTTTCCACGAACTGCAGGGACTTTTTCGGCTTGGCGCGAAAGTAACATCCGGTTGTACGGCGGTGCAACTGTGTAAACACAGATGCAATTCACTGCAACTACTGCAACTGCTGCAACTGCCGAAAAAATATCGCTCTGGACCGATATTTTGCGACTACTCGTGCAAGTCCTAATCGGGTATTGCCGATTATTTTGAGCTATTTTGAGGACTTGCTGCAACTGTTGGTCTGCTTTTATTCATGCTTAGGTATTAGTTGCCGTGCGAACGCAAAGGGGGTTGCACGGCTAGTTGCACGTCCATGTAAACGTAGCATAATGCGCATTTTTCTGTCCTTGCCCTCTTTTGTGAAACTTTTCCACTTTCCATGGAGTTCTTTCTGTACATTTTGGATCACGTTTTGGCTCCGTTGAGAGACAGAATTTCTTGTAAAAATTTCTTCCACAATTTCAATGTACAGGCTCTGATCTTTCTCTGCCAGGTAGCTGAAGTAAAACAGAGTTTATGCATCCATTAACCGCTCAGTGTCGAGAGCCACATCCAAGACAGACAGCCATCTATGTGGCGTATAGTGCTCTGGGGTAGTCGGAGAAATTCCCAAGATATGGCAAATATCCCACAACATTTCCTTCTGATCTACGCTCCATTTAAAGTCTGTGTAGGTGTCGCTCATAAGGTAAGAGGCTACACAGGAAGAAGGAAAATAATTATTTGGGCTATATACTGTCACGGAAACACAATAAAACAACACATAACCATGAAAGAAGATGAAAAAACACAAAAAAATTGTTTTCCAAATTTTATTTTGCCTTCGGTGCACATTTTTATGCATATTTTTTTCGAAAAGTATGAATATATTATAAAGTAAGTAGAAGGCAAACCAAATAAGGCAGCCTCATTCTGTTTGTTGTTTTGAGGGTATAAAACCATGATTATTAGGATGACATGCATTTAACAGTTCATTTCCTGGAAGAAAAAATAATGCTGTAATACTATTCTGTGTGTAAACGGCATGACTATTTATGGGGGGTGGGGTAGGATGTGGGACAAAAAAAAAAAAAAATTATGTTAACCCTTTGACTGCCACGGTATTTTGTGTTTTTTTGCATTGCTGTGTGCCAGAGCAAATATCTGTATTTTATGGTTGGTTCACTAAACTGCCCAGTATTCAGCCATTTATTGAGATATCTCTAAGATTTTTTGCATGTTTTTTGGTTATACCCCTGGCTATGATGTGGTGTAAGTAGAACTTGATTGTGTCGGTAATCATTATGGGAGAGGTGGATATAATGTACATTTTCTATAAAAAAATGATAAATTCGGAACATAAACACAGTCTTTACAGCACATAAAACCACAGAAAACACTGGAAATTGGTGCAGTTGTTACTGAAGAACAGGACAAACATCTGGAATTCACATAACAGCCAGTAAATGTTTTTCTGTGCAGTACTCAATGCATACATGGGGGTACCACAGTCCAGATGTAAACGGGCTAAAATCCAGCTTTTTCAGTAGGTTCACTATTCTGTCCACAGCTCAGCCATTTACTGAGATATGACTAAGATTGTTTGCTTGTTCTTCAGTCACACCCTTGGCTATGACATGGTATAATTATAACTTGATTTTGTTGGTAATCAGTTGAGAAAAAATGGATAAAATGCACATTGTGCATACCAGAAACATTATTTAGAACACATACATAATCTTTACAACACATAAAACCACAAAAAAACACTGGAAAATCTGGTGTTAGTGCTTGCTAGATTACAGGAAAAACATCTCAAACTCACATAACAGCCAGCAGATGTTCTGTGTAGTAATCCATACAAAACCGGAGGTACCACAGTCCGAGTGAAAACAGTCCAGGATGCGAAAATCACACTCTCCTTTGAATCAGCCCGCACACTCTGCAGGGTTTCTGTTTGATTTCTTTTCTCTACTAAATACACATATATGAGCCTGTGCCAAAAGGTGCTATCATACAGTGGGACATATTGACATAAAATAAAACTGGCACAAATAGGTAGAACTTTTGCTGTTTTAAAAGAGTTACCTTTTAGGTGCAAAAATCAGGTCTTAAAAAGATAACCACATGCAAGGGTTATCGGGAAAAGACGTTTGAAGTTGAGACCCATGAAAAGCTTTCAGTGCTGATTTGATGACAGCAGCCGCCTCATAGTTTTCGATATTAAGTTTTGTTCGGTCAGAACGCACACAGTCATCCATAAGGTTGAAGGATGCCTCAACCAACGGTCCTGAGAAAACTGACAGCAATGCTTTCACAAGTCTTGACAGCAGAGGGTAGCGTACTTCAGTTTTTTTTCTGAGCCGCATCACATGCGTCCAAAAGTCTACATCAAGTCGACAGGTATCTTCATCATACCTTGATGCCAACTGCTTAATGTCTTTGTCAAGAGTGTAGTCACGTGCCTCACTGTCTAAGGCTCCCAGTTGAGCTTCAGGGATCACTGTTGGCAGGGATGTTGCTAGTTTCCTGAAAGCTGCAGAAGTTGTCAGATCAGCATAGGCAGCAGGGTCAAGGCAGCTGAGTCTGATGATGACTACATTGTCCAAGGGCAGCTTCTGGATCAGCATAGTAGCCATGTCTCCATAGCCCTTCCGGAGTTTTGCTGCCACATCAGTCACCCAATGCTTGCACTTTGGATCTTTCAAGGCAGAGTGATAGCAAGAGTAGCAGTGATCTCCCACAGAAAGGTCTCTGTCTGACACTTGCATGTCTCTGTCTCTGACATCCAGTTTCTTCATTTTCTTGACAGAGTGGCCTGGTATATGTTGCCTCTTGATGAAGAGCACAATCAGCTTCTGCACTAGGGAGAACATCAGTGAGTGTTGTATGTGCAGGAGAGGTTTCTCTGACTGAAAAAATTTTGTGTATTCTTCAAACTTCTCAAGAAGCCCTATGTAGAGATGTATCATGGCTTCAAACTTCTTGAAGTCACTGAAAAAGACGGTCAAGAGACGATCCTTCCTGGACTCATTGCTTGAAGACTTGGCCTGCTTGGCCTGGAAATCTTGGATCACCCTGATTCTGGCAGCGGCTGCCTCTGACACAGCATGCTTTTGTTGAAGTTCCTCAGCCACATTCCTTAAACATACAAACAAAAAACAAATCTGAATGCAATATCATAATTTTATATATCAGGGTCCCCACACACTTCAAGAAATGAAAATCAAGGATCTTACAAGGATACTTCTTGCAGTTACAAGACCTTGCCCTATGTCCTGTTCTCATAAACAGAAGGCCTTGAAAGATCAGTTTGCATTATAATATTTGTCAAAAAAAATGTCTGGTGGTTCCTTAATGATCAATCTATAATGGTTGAGCCTAACAAGCATGACAAGAATCAGTGGAAACTTTCAATGCTTGCATTTTCTTTTATGAAAAAAGTATTACAAGCTCCCGTAGCACTGAGCAAGGATCAGAATCCCAAATACACAAGGACCTCTAAGGCTTTGTGTCCTTCCACCTCAAATCTCTAAAGCAAAAAGCATCTGCAAGGACTGGAAACCCTGTATTATCTCAGCAATCTTTATGTACTGACCTCATGTGTAATGTAGTAACACTGTAATAATAATAATGAAACAGTTTTATTTAGCACAATACCCCATAATGTAAGCTCAAAGCCTTTCATGTGCGCACACACATACACAAAAAAACCCAAAAAACAACAACAAAAAAACAAACACACACACACACTAACAAACTCACAGTCACACTATACAAATTTTACAAAAACAATAAAATAAGAAACCAGTCAGGAACATTCACTCAGACATTAAGTAGTAGATACCGAGATTGATGTTGCAGAAAAGATGAGTTTTAAGTTTGAAATTTGAAAGCATTTAGTCTTTAGATATATTAAGGAGAGAGGATCAGGATGGCAAGGAGTTCCAGATAGTAGGAACTTGATTGTGGAAAGATCTCTGACCAAATTATTTTAAACTTTAGAAACACAAAGTAGTTTTCAATACTGGATCCGAGAGAGTGTGATGGCTGATAAATCTTCAGTACTTTCACACCCATTCACTCACACAAGCCCACTTAAAAAAAGTCTAGATACATACATGCATGCATATGCACACACACAATACAGAGAAGAGAGAGAGAGAGAGAGAGAGAGAGAGAGAGAGAGAGAGAGAGAGAGAGAGAGAGAGATACACACGGATACAAAATTCTTACATAAGAAATCTTTTTTACCTGTACTGTTTCTGCTCTTCCGGTGTCGAGAAGGAAAAGTAGTACAGCCGGCAGACATCCAAAAGAGTTGCAAGACGCTGTGACACTTGGAGCATTTGGAGGAAACGACTAGGACATGGTCTGAGGAGATGGAGAGTTCCACCTACATTCTTGCTGCTGTGGTCAATAGCAAGCAAAGTCTGCAGCTCTGTAAACAAGTCCTTGGCCTTGGGGGATTTTTCAAGATCATAATAAATGTCGCTACATATGTTCCCCAGGTATTCTCCAAATGGCTTGAACAATACCTTGGCAGCATTTGCTACAGTGTGGACAGTATCTCCAGCTATGTCCAGGAAATGTGGGTTGTCTTTTCTGAGGAGAGTTTCTACCCCACCTTTGTTGCCTCTCATCGTAGCGCAATTGTCCATGAGACACGAGATCATGTTTGACTGAGGGATATCAAGGGGCTCCCCTTCTATCCCTGGATTGTTATCTTTGAGACTGTCCACAATGGCTTGGTGCAAATTCGCCGAGTTTGCCTGATTCACCACACATGAAGCAAAATGTTCAGTTTTAACGTCACCATCTGTGTCATTATAATACCGCACCAACATGTTCAGAATCTTGTCCATTGCGTTATTTGTTGCTTCATCAATATTCAATGAAAAGAATGTATTCTGGAGTTTGGCACGCAGATCATTCCGAAATGAAGAAGCAAGTCCATGTGTCATTGTGTAGGATGCAGCCGTACGAGACATAGTGGTCTTTGACAAAGCTTTCTTATCATTTGCCATATCCTTACAAAGTTCAAGTAGTGACGGAGTAAGGCTCAATGGTAAACTGTGTTCCGCAACGTAGACCACCAACTTTGTCTTCAGGGTGGCGATGCGGCTTGCTGTACTTGGCTGTCCAACAGATGGCTGCTTGGTGTCTTTTCCAGACGCATCAGTGATGCCCCCTGTGCCTTCTTCCTGGCGTAGCACACCTTGCACCCCCTCTGTGTTTTTCTGGTCTGCTGCTCCTTGGTGGGTGGAATATCTGCTGGCCAGTGGCTACCTGGTCTCAGTCTCCCCACATCTGCTCCTGTGTCTTGGCAAGCTGCACCTGAGGTGGATGGCTGTGGGTCATCTTGAGGAGCTTGCTCGGAAACAAAGTCTTTTACAACAGACTTCACGAAAGCATCCAACTGGATTTCTTTTTGTCTGTGCAGCTTCCTGTGCTTGTTGTACAAGATATGACTCTGAATCATCACCAGAGTCAGAAGATGGAAAGTGAGTTTTTTCCACCACTTCACTGTTTTGCGGTGGAGAGGCAAGTACGATATCATCTGGTCCGACTTGTCGACACCTGCCATGTTGGAGATGTAGTCCACGACACATAGTGGCTTGTCTTTCTGCTCTGTCCTGGACTGAACTCTCTTCATTGTTGGCAGGTGCTTTGTTTTCAGCATGTAGACATCGCGCTTGTCTTTCCATCGCAAGAACAGCACCTGGTTTTTTCGCCGATAGTCCACATCGCCTCTTGCCATACGCTGCTGGACCAGATCTTTTGGAAGGCCCACTCTGTTGGAACGTACTGTGCCAACAACCTGAGTGCATTCAGCACTCAGGGTTTCTGCCAGATGAGGGTTACAGTAGTAATTGTCCACATACAGAGTGTGCCCAAGGTTGCGGAGTGGCTGAAGCAGACGCATGCAGACATCGAAAGGTTTGTAGCTGACACCAGGGCTGTGGCACATCACCTCCATGTCTACCACATAACCAGAGGAGGACTCGCATAATTCATACATCTTCAGTCCCCACTTTACTGGTTTGTCCCGCATGTAAACACGGAAGGAAGACCGCCCTCTCCATGGACACATGGCCTCGTCAATACATATGTCCTCTTCAGGGGTGTAGAGCGTCTTGAATTTCTGTAACAGATAACACGCAGTCGTGAGAAAAAAATGCTTTTGCATGAATTGAATTGAAAATAATAAACCCATTGGCAAAATAAAGGCTACAGATATTACACAGTGAACAATACACATGTACAGTAATTCAATAACAGTATTTAATGCACAGGCACACTCACCCACTCCCACACAGCCTCCCCCCAAAACACACACACACACACACACACACACACACACACACACACACACACACACACACACACACACACACACTGCACATTTATATTTATAAATCAAAACAAATTATTAATTTCACGTTATAAAACCTTAATTTACACATACAAAAAGCAATAAAATCAAGTTGTACACACACTCACCTCTAGCACATGGTCGAAAAGGGGCGTATCTTGTGCAGTGGATCATGCCCATCCTGGCCTCTTGGAATATTGGTGGAGTTGTCATTCAAATGGAAAAATGCCAGAATGGACCGAAAGCGTTCACGTTTCGGCAGGTGTGAGGCAAACTCAGTGTGCAGAGAGGGATCAGTCGACCAGTAGTCAGTGATTTTTGGTTTTTTGACCAGTCCCATGTGTATGAGTATGGCTACAAAACGGGTCATCTCATCTAATGTCACTGCCTTCCAAGTATTGTATATTGATCTTGGTGTCAACTGTCCTGTTGCCTTTTTCATAGCACACACTTCCGTAGCATAACGGTTTGTCTCAGTCTTGAATAGTTTGATCAAGTTCCTGTCAACAATCAGTCGGTAGAAGTCAACGGGAGTAGGGGTGGCTGGGAAGTCAGCTGGCAGTGACAGTCTTGGGGTCCCAGTGAAAGGTGCATTCTCTGGGAAGTTAGTCAAGTCTTTCACCCAGTCATACATGTATTCTTGGTCCTCGTCGTCAAGATCTACATCCATCAAGTCATCTCGTAATGCACCGCGATCGTCATGTAAATCATTCGTGTCACTGTCAACATCAGTCTCAGTCTCAGCACCGTACACGTCAGTCGGCAAATCGTCGGTGTCACTTCCAAAATCATCGTCTCGTTCAAAGTCAGCATTACTTTCAACTGAAGAATCATCATCAATGTCTTCGTCAGTGTCTAAAAGGCCAGGTTCGATGTCTGATTCGTCTAGTGTCACAATTTCTACCACCTCTTGCAACGAGTAAGTCCTTTGCGCCGCCATTGTTGTTGTGAAAATTCCGACCTTTCGACCTGTGTTGTATAATTGCCGAAATCGGTCAGAGTACTCGATGTACGGTCAAAGGGAAAGAACTGTGATTTGCCTGGATGGTCCACCTAAGTCCATGCGCAGTTGTCTTTCTTTTGGAAGTCATTTAGGGTATTAACCCTTACACTGGCTATTTTACAGCTTACGAACAGTATCCTGTTTGGCAAATTAACAGAAGGAAAGTTTGAAAAAAACGGGAACGTTTGTATAGCATGCATAACTTTGTAATTATTAGTATCTGAACATAACATGCAGAATAAAAGTTGTTAGTAATTGAATAAACAATAAAACAAAACAAATCTTGTGTGCTTGTGAGTGTTTGAGTAGGTGCTTACCTGTCAGAAACGTGGAAATTCTTACAGTTTTGATAATGTCACTGTTGTTCCACAGTATCCCCAGAAAAAGTTGGAGCTTTTCAGTGTAAAGTCATTGTGTTTAAAAAAAACAAACAAACAAAAAAACCCACACTTTTATAGAGGTCTGTCTTCCAAGCAGGTAACCCAGGTAAGAACTGAAGTACAGAACTTTCTTTCCACACTGAAATCACTTACTGAAAGCATAAAAACACTAAAATAGTCACTGTCCACAGTATACCTATCGTATAAAAGCCACAGTATTTTGCCTACATAATTACAGGTATGCACAGGTATGTACAGGTGAGTTAGTGTTCATATTATTGATCACCAGCTTCATCAGGCAGATTGCGCAGAACACGCTTATAGTCCATGTGGGAGTGATAAATTTCAAAACAGCGTGGGTGGCACAAGACAACTTGACGGGTGTTACACATGAATGAGGACTGCTTGTGTTTGTAGCCATCACGCTCACCCTTCTTGTTGTTGCATGCAACACAGTCGCGAAGTGGTCTCTTCCTCTTCGCACCTTCCTTTGCAGGAATGTAGACAGCCATGAGTGTCCCTACCAGTCTGTGAGGGGGATTTGGGCACTTTCTTCCTTTGCTAGAAGGCACAGGGGCATCAGGGGACTGTGAAACAAGTGCATGCACTAGCTCTCGTCTGAACTGGTAATGAGGCATAGTAGTTGTTGCAAACTTGTTGTGCATTGCACAATGCGACAGTGAACAGATAAAAAAAAAGTTTTCGCCACCACTTCACTGTCTTCCTCAGTAAGGAGTAGTTTTTTATGATTTGATCAGCAGTATCCACTCCTCCCATATTGTGAATGTAGTTCACAATGCACAAAGGTTTGAGAACATGATTGCCTTGATCGTCAACTTTTACAAGCTTGGTCTGCTGTGGCCCATGAATGGTCGACAAGACATGAACATCACGCTTGTCATGGTGTTTAATGGCAAACAAATTGTCTTTCACTCTATAAATGCTCTCCCCCTGCTGCATTGTGACAGTATCACCTCTTGTTTTTTGCTTTCTAAAAGCTTCTGGCATGACTCTCACTGTCCCGCAAGCATATGTGTTCAGCAAGTACAGTTGGTGAAACAATTCTGGGCTTGTGTAATAATTGTCCATATACACTTTGTGGCCCTTGTCTAAGAGTCCACAAAATGTCATCAAACTCAGGACTGTGTGGGTGGTAGTGGACAGCTCCTCTGTGATGCCTAGTGCTTCTGTATAATCTGTGTTTGGGGTGGCACCTTGGTACACATCCATACCTAACACATATCCTGACTTTGCTTCACAGACTTCATAGAGTTTAATTCCAAACTTGTCTGGCTTGGCTGGGTTGTAAACTCTGAATCTAAGTCTGCCCTTCCAAGGGCATGTTGCTTCATCAAAGCTAAGGTTTTCAGCTGGTGAATATACAGATGAGAATTTCAGTTTAATGTGGCTAAGAAGGGGTTTCACTTTGAACAATGGATCACTCTTGTCATCTTTGGAATTGTCAGCAATGTGAAAGTTGCTTAAAATTAACTGAAAACGCTTCAGTGACATGTGCTGAGAAAAAAAAGGTGTGCTAACAACTTCATCTTGACTCCAGTACTCTTCGATACTGGATTTCAAAACGAGACCTGTTGTGATAGCCAGAGCCAAAAAAAAACACGCATCTCTGAAAACGAAACTGGTGACCAACGATGAAGGCGTGAACCTGCTTTCAAATTTCCCTGCTCAATTTTTCTCTCAGCATACAAGTTAGTTTGCTGCACTATCAAATCAATCAAACCATCATCAATGAACAATGAAAAAAAATCCAAAGGTTTAGGATCGTTTGGAAGCACAACATTTAGCTTTTTGTTTCCACTGAATGACATGTTGACAACACCCTCCCCCTTCTCACTCGTCCAGCCACTGTCCATGTCGATCTCAAAATCATGGTTACTTGGAGCTTGTTCTATATCTAAAATATCACCAACCTCGGCCAATCCATTCAAAACATCTCTAAGTTCACCTGTTTCTTCCACGACAGCATCAGCAAAAAAAATCATCAAACAGATTCCTAACTCTGCCACGTTCTCCGACGAGCGCTGCCATTGTTCTGTGCAAGATGCTTCGAGTCGCGCTACGCATTACTAACTACTACTAACGATAAACAGGTTCAAAAGGCTGAAAAATCCATGTTCCAGGGCGAGCTCAGTCATCTATGCAACTTAGTTTGTGAATGAACCTTAGTTTCGTATCTGCGTGTGTGTGTCAAACTAAGTCAATGAAGCCGACCCCTCAGCGCGACTTAAGTCGCGACTGCCAGTGGTGGCTATGACGTAATGTAGCGGCATATGCCGCGACAACAAGCGTAATAAGGGTTAAAAAAAATTCAAAATTCCACCGATGCTTAAGCTTCCTCTCGTCGTTTTGCGTGGGCTGAGCGCCGATGCTTAAGCAATGGCACATCGCCAATGAGTTAAATTAAGGCAAACCTCACACAAACACTGATGAAATTTGAGTTTTGTCATAGACATCATACTCTTTGGTTTCAGCCTGTAGAAAGTTCTGAGGGAAATGTTGGAATTGTGTTTTCTTTTGAACTCTCTGTACAGTTCTGAAACTGATTTTGACAGCTGTCTTTTGTTTTTTGCAGATTTACAAGGAATAGCCATTGAATGTTTTTGATAAAAATCTTCAATATCATCTTTGTGATTACTCCCTTGTGAATCATATATTTTTTTTTTTCTCTGAAGAATGAGTCAGGAAGCGCTTTGTGAGTCCTACTCTTCCAGGTTTGGGCATGTTACGAAATGCATTTGCCAGATTTCTTTTGACTGTGAGGTTGGTTCTGTCTCGTTTTCTGCCCAGTTCCTTGATGTGTGACTGTAAAACTTTGGATGGGATGGATAGTGGTGTGTGTGTGTGTTTGTCAGATGTCGAATGGATGTCAAGTTCTTTTAGAGTTTGGCGTGTCTGTCTGTCTGAGGTTTGCACCAGACCCTTCAGAAGATAACTCAGTTTTGCTCCCTTAGCTCCTATCTTTTTCATGGCCCTCCTGACAGCCTGCAGGTAAGCATCCCTGGATTGGTACGGGCACCCACTGGCCTGGAAATCCTGTTCAGCTTGAACAGCCTTTTCTGTTTTGGCTTTTAACGATTCTAGTTTTTTCGCTTTTCTTCCTGTAATAATATTCCCTCCTTTTCTCCTTAACACGTATCTTTTTGTTTGGATGCTGGTTGGCCCGGTGTTTCTGCACAGCCAGTCGCACACGTTCTCTCCTCTGCTCAGCTTTGGCCTTGTCTTGCCGAGTCTCACGAGCAGGTTGATCTACTTTTGCTGCCATTTCTGCTTTCTATCTTGCACTGCAAACAAACAAAACAATGTATTACAAGGGCATATAATGTGCAGTTCTTTCAATTTGTGGGGTTTTTTTTTTTTTAATAAGTGTGTTAGTATACTTACCAAACCATTTTTTCTCAAGTTTTTTTTTCTTTGAACACTTCTGAATCTGAAATGTAGACAATCAGCAGACACACACCAATTTCAAATGCAGATTTTCTATCAAGTTTTTATGCTTGCAATGGTGAGTGCATTTTGCATTAGCATATGGTCATGTGGTGCAAGTGCTGTGTGAACCTTGAGCATGCACGCACACTTTTGAGAAAGAGTCAAACACACACACTTTCAAGTTTTCAGACTTGCAGACACACACAGTCATGACATGTAACACCCATACTTCGCCCAGACCAAATACTTTGTCAGTTATTCATACAAGCAAAGTACCAAGGCCTACATTAAAATGGTATGTTTAAAGTGTTATGCTGAGATTGCCTTCAAGCATGACAAGCAGTTAGTCTTTGCATAACAAACTCCAGTCTCCATTAATGGAGGAAAAAATCCCCTGAAGTCGGAGTACGGCTGCCTACATGGTGAGGTACTTGAAAACAACCATACACGCAAACTTCTCACCCAGTGTATACTTATGGTCACTCAGTGATTCCTAGGTGTGATGAGTGAGACAGAATATACTCACGCATAGCGAGCCTGTCTTTGTCTGTGAAGAAGCCGTTCACGTTCCTTCTGCTCAGACGACTTTGGTTTCTGTCGATTGTTCTGAGTTCTTCTCCTGTTCTGCTCCTTCAGTTCTTGATAGTGGACAGGGTCTTCTTTCAGCCGCTGTCTTTAGGCTTCAAACAGCTGCCCGACTTCTTGTTCTTCTGTCGGCATCTTTCTTTTCTTTGGGGTCAGGACTCTGTCGCTCAGCATGCTCTGAAGTGCTACGTCTCATCTTATGGTATGAAAAAATAAAGAGAAAAATTTGAGTTTGATTGACATTCAAAATATGAATAGTCACACATACACACAAGTATCACCAGAAATCCCACTCTGTAAATAATCAAGTAACTTGAAAACTGAGACAGAACACATGTGAAGCACTTAGAAAAAGTATTTTTAATCATAGAGTAAGCATGTATGAATAGTTGAATTTGAAAAACTGCATGCTTGTCAATAAATTAAAACCGTTTCATAGAATAGAGCTTAACCCCCCCCCCCCCCCCCCCCCCAAAAAAAAAAAAAAACCCCGCTAAATTCATGTTGAAAAAGTAATAGATACAATGTTAACCAATGCAATGTTGTTTTTTTAAAAAAAATTTGCAAGTATGATGCGTTTTTAAAGTTCATATACTCTGATTTGGCGTAACTCTGACGTCTGTCATTTAAAAAAATAACAAGATGTTATCCAACATAATCCATAAAGAAAATGAATTGGGGACTAGATTCTAGTGATAACCATGATTGAAATGATAGGGTAAGGGGGGCAATAAGCACCCCCTTTTTTGCATTCTGTAAACTTTCTCTTCCAAAAAAAAATACACAAGCCCTACTTACACTTTTAGGGCTTACCATGATAAAACAAGGTCTCTTGCCTTACACTGCATTGAAATAAACATGAAAAACATCAAATTCTAGGAAATACAGCTTGTCAAAAAAAAGGTCCCAAAAATTTCACAAAACATTGATGGTGGGGCAATAAGCACCGGAGGGGTGGGGCAATAAGCACCCTGCCTACTGTGTGCAAAAATCACACAGCCACTCCTCTTCTTCCAAGTCCTCCAAAGAGGAGGCTGTGTTGACAACTCAGATGGTACCACACATCACAGATGTCACACTGAACCCAGTTGAGGCCCTCAGTTTGTCCACAACGTCCACATTCTTCTGTATTTTTCTGATTAGCTCGTGAAGCGAGTGGACTGCGGGACCTGGCACTGCTGGGAGAAGTCTGTCTTTTGCCTTTTCCCTTCCCTTTTCCCTTCCCTTTCCCTCGCCCTTTTTCTGCTGCTGCTGCTGCTGCTGCAGCTTCACTTGTCCGCTGAGCACTTTCTTCTGATGTGAGACACTCCCCGTATTTGAAGTGCTGAATGCGTGCAGATCTCACAGTCCCACTGTTTTGACCGAAGACTGGTTCGAACTGCTTCATAAAGAAATCTTTCAGCGATGGACTCTCAGATGTAGGTGTGGAGCTTCCACTGGCAAGTTGAGGCAGGTCGAGGCTGAGGATTTTGTGTTGAGGGAGACTCAGAAGCTGGAGAAGACTGCGATGTCGTGGATGCTGACGGAGTTGGCAGAACGATGGACAAAGGTTGACCGGTCGAAGTGGATGGCTCGCTTGGGCCAGGGGGTGTGGAGGGTGGAACTGGAAGTGGAGCAGTGTCCAGCGCTACTTGAGGTCTTTCAGGCACAGTCCTGAACAACTGTTTTTAGTTCTTCTGTAGAAAATCCCCATCCCCAGCTCGCCAAAAGTTTCAGGCACTCAGCAAGCTCTTGTTCGTGCAGAGAAGACAGAGTGGTTTTCCTGCCAGCATGGGCGTCAACTGGAATTTCTCCATTAACTCGTCGCAGTAGAGACTTTTTGTTGATGCCATAGTACTTCACTACTTGGAAGCCTGGTTCAGAGACATTTCTTTCTTCAAGACAGCGTTGTATGCATCGGCCATCTCCTGACTCTTCTCAAAGTTCTTCCTGCCACCATCCTCCTTCTTGTAGCACCACACCATTCTGAAACACAGCAAAGAAGAGAGGTGCTTATTACCCCGCACTGCCAAACTCCAACCTGATGTAATATTGTTGTTAAAAATCAAATGATAAAACACTTTTCCCCAATTGCTCTTTGCACATGCTAAAATATGCATTCCTGAAGCCAAGTACAAAGTTTAAATCACTCTCTTTTCTCAAATTAAAGGTGTTCAGCTCTTATTCTACCCTACCCAATCAAGAAAAGTCGAACATGGGGCATTAAGCACCCCCTTATAAAAAGCCCCTCAAACTACAAAATTCTTTGAAGCAGCCTATGTAAAATAAAACTGGTAAAAATACACCCCCATAGTTGACAAATATGCATATTCTATAGCAAAACAGATGTAAATTATGTCAAATCAGTACATGTTAACATAGGCACAACTTTGTTGTGTCACATTTTACCCAAGTGGTCCAAGAGTGTGGATTCGCAAGGGTTTTTTTTTTTTTTTTTAACAAATCAGGAAACTAAAAAAAGATGGAATATTTACCTGGAGTTTTTCTTGAGTCTTGTCAGCAACTTGGAGCACTTTCTGGTGAAGAATGATGATGGAAAACAAAGTTTTTAAGACAGCACCTTCACAGAGAGTTAAGAGTTCTCACCTGGTAATCTTGAGTTGTCCTTCAGAGATTTGCAGTTGTCTTGGTGTCGCTTTGTCTGAATGTGCTCAATCAGAGCAACGATCCCCCGATTACTGTACGTCACGTCTTTGGAACAAGCAATACATCGAGCAGTTCCACGTGTGTCGATCTTTCGCATGTGAGCGCCGATTCGCTCTTCAGCAAGTCCAATTTTCACCATTCGCGAAAGCCACTCCCACTTCCATTTGTTAGCTATGCCCTCTTCGTCAAGTGCGTCCGTTCGATTAACAATTCTTGCCACTGATGACATCTTCAATCGCTCACTGGAATGTGTGACTGTTTTTAAATCATGCAACCGCTCACTGCCTCGAATGCTTCAAAAAGAAAAATGGCCGCTGGAGGGATAGTATTGCTGCGTTCAAAGCCGCTGACTCACTCGCAAAAGCGGATGTGCCCGGCGATGCAACTACCTATAGAAAGCGCGGACGCTGCTAGCAGCATTAGCGGGCGGCTGCAAAGATTGAACGCTACACCGGAATCGCGCACTATAAAATTCTGGATCGGCACAGTTACGAATGTATTTTTTTTTTTTTTTTCCTTTCTCGAGAATCCGAGGAGCTCAATTTTTTTCCCCAAGGACGCTAGGTTGATTTCCGCTGAAAATAGCGGATCCGAGGAGAATTCCCATGCCCAGACCTGACTACATCAGCAAACCATTTCCAGTAGCACAGACTCTCTAACCAGTAGCCACTACCTCGGCCAGGTTTCAAACTACCGCGGGCTCGTTTCAAACTACTGCTATCTAATCATAAATGAAAAAAAATGTTTCTTTGCTTTAGTAATGTAATAGTAAATACTGCCTTCATTTCAGAGAGAGAGAGAGATGCGCGCACACACACACACACACACACACACACACACATACACACACACACACACACACACACACACACACACACACACACACATTTAAACTACCTTACAACACATGACAAACTCAATTTTGAGCTCATAACTTAATTTACTGCTATTGGATTAATGAATTCTCATCCAGCACAAACCTGAAACACATAGGATTAGGATCAAAGAAGAAAATACCATGTTACAATGTATAGAAACATCATTCTTACTTAGAGAGAGAGAGACAAACAGATAAAAAAAAAAAATGAAGAAAAGTTTTTGTATAGATCAAAATATATTAAGAAAAAAGTGTGAAGAAAAAAGTGTAACAAAAGCTAAGCCACTGTTAAAACATTGGAAACATTTCATGATCAATAACAGACAAAATGTACACAAGAATTAATCAAATGGACATACTTTTTTTTTCAGAGAACTCCTGATCATTTAAATGTCAACACACACACACACACACACACACACACACACACACACACACACACACACACACACACACACACACACACACACACACACACACACACACACACACACACACACAGAGTCTTGAGGTCAGTCTGCAGTGCCTAATGCTTGCACCTCTGACTGTACTTCAGTGCTTGTGCACTGTCTGAGAGAAACACTTCTTGACAGCAACAAGCTGTTCCTTTTTCAAGTCTCTAGCAAAGAAGCCCTCATGCAGGCTCTTCACAACCATCAGTGCATCCACGGTCTCTTCACTAAGACTTGCTCGCTGGTCAGTTCTGTTCTTTCTCACGCAGGAGAAGACATGCTCGCAGAGTGCACTGGAGTGGGGAATGGTCAAGATGGAAACCATGAAGGTGGGTAGAAAGTGAAACAGGGTTGCTCCACTGACGTCCTTCATCCTGCCCACCCTCCCCCAAAACATTTCCACAGGCTCGCCCTCCACCTTCTCCAAGGATGTGCACTGGTAGAGTGCATACTCCTCCTGCAGTTTCTGCCTGGTACAGTCCTTGGGCATGAGTGCTGGAAAGCGTTCCAGGAAGTAATCAACTGATGCTGGACTGCCTGTCAACTGTTCTGCAGGATCTGCCACCTCTGCATGGCCCAACAGCTCATCCTCCAAGGGCAGCTTCTTCTTGAGGTAGGACAGCGCTTCCACAAAGAATTTCTTCACATTTGTAAAGAACTCTTTTTGCCTGTCTTCGCGGAGGATGATGGTCTTTGGCATGTTTCAGGTAGTCGGTGGCCTGATCACCAATGAGCAGGTCTCTGTCCGACTTGTGATGGTATTACACCTCGAACTGGATGTTGGAGATTTGGACTCCATGCATAGCAACAGGTTTCAAGAACCTCAACCCGAGATCTACAAACAGCTTCCTGATGATTTTGCGCAGGACGTGGACCTTGGGCTCTTCGGACTGCAAGACCATATTCGCCTTATCGAAGATCTTGATCACATCTTCCAGAAACAAGAGGTACAGCCTGCTGGATGGTGAGGAGAGCTGATGAGAAAGTCGCTCTAACCTCTCCATGTTGGTGCTGCTCATTGCCTTGTGTGATCTTTGCTCCTCATGAACAAAGTCACGAAGAGCTCTCCAGTTTTTGAGGAATCTCGGGAGAGAAAGAGTAGAGTGAGAGAGACGGACAGACAGAGAGAGGGAGAGATGCACACAGACAGGAAGAGAGAGACTAAAAAAGAATGAGACAGTCATCCACTGCTTCACTTCAGAAACGCACTCCCGAAGGCTCCGAAAGGCAGACTCGACCTCATCCGGCGGACTAGAAACTTGGAGCTGCGAATCATCGGCATAAGACTCAAAGGACACAGGAAAACGTTCGATTACATCTGAAAGTGGTTGTGTGTAAAGAATAAAGAGCACAGGACCAAGAACAGACCCTTGTGGTACACCAAACCGAAGAGTAGTAGGTTCCGATGATAGACCGTTCACTGATACACGCTGTGTCCTATCAGAAAGATATGACCGAAACCAAGAGAGAACAATATCCCTAACGCCGAAGACAGACTGAAGCCGATGAAGTAAAATTTCATGATCTATCGTATCAAAAGCCGCCGATAGGTCTAACAAAGCGAGGACTGAGAGATCTTGCCGTCATCCAGAGCCATCAGCAGATCGTTTACAACTTTTACTAAAACAGTTTCGGTGCTGTGACCGGGACGATAAGCCGACTGATGAACACTAAGAAGATTGTGCAAGTTGAGATGTTCTAACAACTGGGATAAAACAATCTTCTCTACAACCTTTGACAAAAATGGAAGGTTGCTGACTGGCCGATAGCTTGACAGGTTGTTGCAATCAAGGGTAGGTTTCTTTATCAAAGGTCTAACAACGGCAGTTTTGAACACAGATGGAAAAATGCCAGTCGACAATGAATCGTTGATAACTTTGGTCAGCGTAGGCAACAAAACATCTAAACATTCGTACAACAAGGGAGTAGGCAGGGGGTCCAGTTCACATGTCTTTGGAACAGTTTTTGTCAGTATTTTCTGAACGTCATCTGAAGACACAGGCCTGAAAGAAGAAAAACAAGTACCATGAAAAACATCAGAATCACTATCAGTCACAACAGGCATAGAACTCTGGCGATCAAGATTGTCACGGATTTTTGATATTTTCTCCGTGAAAAACTGAGCAAAACGGTCTGGAAGCTGGGCTGGCGGGAAGATGCTGGGTAGAGGAGAAGGAGTGTTCCTGGCAGCCAGTGCGTTGGTGATATTGAAGAGTTGTTTGGTGGTAGAGCTCTCCACCACCCTGAAGCTGTAGAACGCTGTTTTTGCAGCGTGCACAAGTCGATTAACAAAGTTTTTGGCGGCCGTGAAGATCTGCTTGTGTATGGTGAGGCGAGAGGACAACCACTGTCGTTCAGCCCGGCGACGCTCTCTCTTAGCAGCCAGAAGCTGATCACTGATGGCGTTGAACCACGGAGTTGATTTACGAACAGTCACTTTCCGACGTGAGGAAGGAGCATGGTGATCCAGCACTGAAGTCAGGGAGGCGTTGAGCTGCTCAGCAGAAAGGTCTGGGCATGACTTGAGATGATCATGTAAGTCAGCTTTAAAGGCAAGTCTATCTATTGCTTTAATGTTGCGAGTTTGTGTAAACACGGGCGGGTTAGGTGGCACCATCACATCAAGATAGGCCACAACACAGAAGTGGTCCGATTCCAGGGCATGTGAAACGTGTGTAGAACGATGAATGTTGTCGTCAGGGCGGTGCATGATCCAATCAAGGATGTGACCATGTTGATGAGTTGGGCCGTCAACAGACTGAGACAGGCCAAATACTGTCATGAGATCAGTTAGTTTTGAAGTATTTGAGTTACTGGGGCGATCAAAATAGAAATTAAAATCGCCAAGGATAATCATGTTGCCAGAAAGGGTGTTGCAGTGTTCCAGCAGGGAAGGAAAGTGCTCAAAGAACATGGAATCTGTCAGTTTATTTTTCTTGCTTGGGGGAGGACGATATATGCAAACAAAGTGCACAGGTTTGGATGGAAGAGCCAAAGACATTTTCATCACCTCAAACGAGGCATGCTCAAAGTCAAAGTCAGTAGTGAATGAGGTGTGTGGCAGGAGATCGTTCCTCACAATGACGGCAATGCCGCCACCACGAGTAGGGCGAGGGAAAGACTTCACACTGAAGTTAGCAGGGGCGAGATCGGCACATTTTGCCTCGTCACCCGCCGATTTGAGCCATGTTTCTGTTAAAAACAGAATATCAATGTCATTGTCAATGATGAACGTGGAAATTTCAGTTCTTTTTTCCGGGGAGGACACAGAGCGAGCGTTGAACAACACAACACACAGACTGTCAGTTTTTCGATGTTGCAGGGGGAGGGAGAGGGAGGGCGAGTGTGCACTGAGAACGTATATCAGATTTTCCTTATTCACAGAACGTGAAACATCGCTGGGTAGAAAGTTTGGAGCGTGTTTGCCGAGTCCGGTAACCACAGATATTTGTCTCTGCTTTATACACCCCGCACGTCGCGTGCGTTTACGGGGTAGGTCATAGCCGATGTTGAGGTGTCGCAAGCGACGGGTCAGGTCAGAGGTCAACGGGGATTCTCGAACCGAAAGAAGCTGGCTGCGTGTGTAGTTCGCTGACGGTGGGTCGTAAATCACTTGGCACAGCTGGTGTTCTCGTGAGTGATGCACGGGGGGAAGGCAACAGGACCGATTTAATGGCGGGCAGTTCAAATTCAACACCATCGTCCTAGCGCAAATATAAATGCAAAATAAAGCCAATCTGATGGAAATTGGCGCACAAAACCACCACCACAACAAACACCGATCCATCATGAAATCACTGCACAACTTTCACATCAAAACACAACGTAATTACGACACAGCAGACAAAACATCGGAGAGCAGATGCACTCAGCCTGTGAGGCGTGTGACCTTAACCCTCACTTCTCAAATATAGTGTTGAACGCAACCGCACTTTTTCTGTACGGTCTGTGCGGGGTCTGTGGACACAAGCGCTAAAGCAGATGGTTCTGGGCAATCAAGTTCATCCACCTCTTGTAGTGATGGAGAATTCAGACAGCTCAAGCCTTTGCACTGTCCACAGGCAACAGGACACTGTAGACCATGTCTTCTGCAAGTGCATCTCTTAGAACTGCAGTCCTTCATACATTTGCATCTAATCACTTTCAACAGATCCACTGGGGCAGGAGGAAGATCAGTCTGCCGTGGTTCTAGCCGTCCAGATACGAGCTCCCATCCCCAATGCTCTGGTTCCAAACCCGACGATGGATTGATCCATTCCTGAAATCAAGAATCATTATATTCTTACATTATTTTTTGTAGGTAATGCATTCGAATGAATAAATGTCATTGACATAGAACAATTCTGGCATTCTTTTTTGTTATCACAAATACACTATATACCACATTTATTCCAATTATGAATTATTTTTTAACGGAATCACACACACATAACACGCGCACAGACCACACACACACACACACACACACACACACACACACACACACACACACACACACACACACACACACACACACACACACACACACGGACACACAGACACACTCACGCACACACACACACACACACACACACACGGACACACGCACACACACACACACACACACACACACACACACACACACACACACACACACACACACACACACACACACACACACACACACACAACACACACAAAAATAGGGACACGGAACAGTAACATTTACCTGAACCTGGAGGTACACACGTAGACTGTGGTATTTTGCTGAGGCACTGGTAGGAGGAAGACTTTGGATCTGCACAGAGGTGGCACAGGAAGAGACCTTCTCGTGGAAGCGTTAGTACCGAAGTTCTTCCATATGGCCGTTGTAAAGGCACACCAGGGCTTTTTCCCCTGCTGAGATGTCAGTTTGTGGCATCCCTGGTCTACAAAAGATGTGTGCCTGTGTCTTGAATCTGGAGTCAAACAGTTTTTTGAGTGGAACACCCTTTCCAACTCCAAATAGTCGTGATGTTGTGTCACAACCATTTAGGGCATGGACAAATGGTAGGAGATAGCACGTCTCTTGTCCAAGACTTTCTGCCAGCCACCGGATGTTCCACCCATGCTTCTTGGTGCGTGTGTGTTTGTCAGATCGAAGAAAGATGGGCTTTGAGTTCTGGTTTGCATGGTGGAGAAGGAGCACCAGTAGATCTGTATCCTCCCCCACAACTGTCGTCTTGTAAAAAGCCGCACGTTCCAGAGCAATTTTGATAATAAGGTTAACAGCATCACACTTTGCGTGCAGGACATGGACATCACAGGAGGTCAGTGCCTGTGAAAGGAAGTCAATGAAATTTTGCTTGTTGATTGGATT
>JAPXFY010002331.1:0-5000 GCA_030674185.1 Monoplex corrugatus
CACACCACACCACGCACACCCATACACCCCCCCCCCCCACACACACACACACGCATGGCTATAAATGGGGAGAAAGAATAAAAGCAATGGAAAATTATAGAGAGGATATTATATACAATTATATATTACAATGTGATTCCCCTCCGAGTGAAGACAGGCTGCAGAGGGGGTTGAGTGAGGTCAGGATTCTATGCAGAGGAGAAAAGGTGAGTTTTGAGAGCGGACTTGAAGGAGACAAAAGTAGGTTGCTGACGGACTGAGAGAGGAAGTTTGTTCCAGGAGAGTGGACCAGAAACAGAGAAGGCTCGTGGACCATAAGTATTGAGCTTAGTGCGTGGAAAGCGAAAAGTCAGAGGATCGGAGGCAGAGCAGATGGTATGTGAGGGAACATAGATCTCAAGTAGGCTTGACAGGTAATCGGGGGCTGCGTTATTGAGGCTTTTGTAGCACATGGTGTCTAGTTTGTACTGTATGCGCTTTGATACAGGGAGCCAGTGAAGTTGTGCCAGGAGAGGAAATATGTGGTCAGCTTTTTTCTTTTTGAGTACAAGGCGTGCAGCATTGTTTTGAATGCGCTGTAGGATGTGAATGGTGGAGGCAGGAAGACCAGACAGGAGTGTATTGCAATAGTCAATGTGAGACATTATGAAGGAGAGAACGAGTTTTGCAGTTGTTTCGACAGAGAGATACTTCCTGATCAGGCTTATACGATGGAGGTGATAGTAGCAAGATCTGGCAGTTTGAGAAACAAAGTTGTTCATGAAGAGGGTAGAGTCAAGGCAGACACCAAGGTTTTTAGCTGAATCAGAAATTGGGACTGATGTGTTACATAATGGGAGGAAAGAGGAGGCAGCTGAGAAAGTTTCTGACGGGTGCCAATGAGGATAGCTTCTGTCTTGTCGTCGTTAAGCTGAAGTTTATTGTATGTCATCCAGTTCTTAATGTCCGAGTAACACTCAGTGGTGCGAGTCAAGAGGCGCTGTATATTGCCAGGTGAGTCACAGTCTTGAAGTTGGGTGTCATCAGCATAGAAGTGGTGTTTTATAGAGTGGGAGTTGATGATGGTGGACAGGGGGGAGGTGTAAAGAGTGAAAAGAACAGGGCCAAGGACAGATCCTTGTGGAACACCACAGGTCAGGTATGCAGGTTGAGAGTAAGTGCCATTGATGAGAACAGTTTGTTTTCTGTTTGATAGATATGAAGTGAACCAGGAGAGAGCAGTGTCAGAGATGCCAAAAGTATGATGGAGTCTAGAAAGGAGAATACCATCTTTGCGTGTAATTATTATCATTAAGTTCCCATACTACAGTCTCAATAGACTACCTTTTTCTTATAATAAAACATATCACTAGTACAAGGCTGCTAAGGGACAGTACCTTAAACATATCATCCGAGTTATCTTTTCTTGTAACAATTGTCATTAAGTTCCCATACTACAGTCTCAATAGACTACCTTTATCTGATAAAACATATCATTAGTACAAGGCTGCTAAGGGACAGTACCTTAAACATATCATCCGAGTTATCTTTTCTTGTAATATCATTCTTTTCTTGTAATATCATTAAGTTCCCATACTACAGTCTCAACAGACTAACCTTTACCTTATAATAAAACTTATCACTAGTACAAGGCTGCTAAGGGACAGTACCTTAAACATATCGTCTGAATTATCTTTTCTTGTAACAATTGTCATTAAGTTCCCATACTACAGTCTCAAAAGACTAACCTTTACCTTATAATAAAACATATCACTAGTACAAGGCTGCTAAGGGACAGTACCTTAAACATATCGTCTGAATTATCTTTTCTTGTAACAATTGTCATTAAGTTCCCATACTACAGTCTCAACAGACTAACCTTTACCTTATAATAAAACATATCACTAGTACAAGGCTGCTAAGGGACAGTACCTTAAACATATCGTCTGAATTATCTTTTCTTGTAACAATTGTCATTAAGTTCCCATACTACAGTCTCAACAGACTAACCTTTACCTTATAATAAAACATATCACTAGTACAAGGCTGCTAAGGGACAGTACCTTAAACATATCGTCTGAATTATCTTTTCTTGTAACAATTGACATTAAGTTCCCATACTACAGTCTCAACAGACTAACCTTTACCTTATAATAAAACATATCACTAGTACAAGGCTGCTAAGGGCTGATATTTTGGACTGACGATCATTTGAACCCCAAAACCTCCCTCTTTTCGCTGACCACTATACCACGTGGATGTGCTTGTAATATTTATCATTATTAAGTTCCCATACTACAGTCTCAATAGACTACCTTTATCTTATAATAAACCATATCACTAGTACAAGGGCTGTTATTTTGTTTGAGTTTCAGTTTCAATTTCTCAAGACGACGCCTCTGCGCTCGGAATGAATTCCATATGCACTAGCGTCACACGTGCCATGTGACGGAGAAGATCCACAATGATCACGGCACAAGCCTCAAGCCTGCACATAAACCCACGAACTGGCCAGGTCCTGAGGTCCTACCTAGATAGTTCCATAACTCTGGGGTCGTAGGGGAGTGAGATGGTAAAAACCTCAACTTTTCCCGGGGCCAGCACCACGAGGGCGGCGCCCATCCCCTCTTCCTCACTTCAAATTCACATTCATATTCACTTTTCTTTTTGCTAAGTCTTCAGAAAGGCAGGAAGGCTATTTGGTCTTCAGAGGGTGGGAGCTCGGAAATCAGCCGATCTATTGATTCCTTTTCTCACACTGGACCGAGCAGCAGGGACGTTTCAGTCTTTTTCTCCTAATTTTTGTATCTGGTGTTTGTTTGTTTGTAATCCTACGCTTGACAAAGGCCAGTTGGCCGAATAGTTGCGCCTGTCTTTTGTCTTGTTGTATTAAATACGCGTTCTTATTCTTCTTTCGTGTTTTTCTGATTCCTGTTTGCTTGAACGTGGGCAGTCACTCTTGATGTGGATTTCCTATCTCTCCAATGTTTTTACCCCCCCCCCCTCTCTCTCTCTCTCTTTCTCTCTCTCTTCTCATTAAAATAATTATAGTTTTCATACACCATAAACATTTTTCCAAATTTTCCCTGATGGGTGTTTACTACATTTGTATGTATGTATGTATCATGTGTGCATATGTCTTTGCATGAGCACACGTTATTTTGGACTGACGATAATTTGAACCCACACACCTCCCTCGTTTCGTTGACCACTAAGACCACACGGATTTGTGATGAATTTAAAATATTCTGTGTCTCACCAAGATCTTTGGGTCCTCCGTTGTCAGAAGTGAAGAGAACGATTACGTCATCAGACAAACCGCTGTCATTCAGCGCCTTCATTACCAGCCCTACCCCTTCATCCATTGCGGCCGTCATCGCGCAGAACATCGTCTGGTTCTCATCAGTGACGTTCGAGCACATGTCCAGGTACTCGCTGGGCACTTCTAGAGGACCGTGTACAGCTTGGTAAGAGAGAAAGAGAAAGAGAGGGACGGAGGAGTCATGTCCACCGATAATATCCACGGCTCTTTTGGTGAACAGGTGCGTGGAATACGTTCCGTTGTCTTCCCAAGCCACTCTGAAGTTATTAGGATCCGTTCCCACATTTTCGTGGAGATCGTAACCGTTCCAGCTCGTCCGGTGACTGAAGTAGCCCGCCTTGCCGTTGTACATGCCGTAAAAAGTGTCGAAACCTCGACGCGTAGGAGTCATGTTATAGTGACAAAACCCAGATGCCACTTGCCGATGTAGTGTGTGGCATAACCCAAAGTTTGCAAGCGCTCAGGCAGCACCGTGTATTCCACAGGCATGGAGTTGTTTCTCAAAGATTTGAAGACGGTGTGCTGTAGCCCCATCCGGAAAGGATAGACGCCCATCAGGAAGGCCACTCTGGACGGGGTGCAAACAGGCAGCATGTAGGAGTAGTTCAGTTTCACCCCTTCCTGGGCCAGTCTGTCGATGTTGGGGGTGTACCTCTCAGGGTTTCTGTACCCGACATCATTCCACCCGAGATCGTCAGTCATGATGACGACGATGTGAGGTCTGCTGGCTGCTGAGCTGACGTGCAGGAGGAGGAGGAGAATGTGGAGAAGGATGAGGACAACCCGAGGCAGGCACGGGTTTACCATCGTGAGCTTTTTTCTGAAACAACACAGAAAGGATGTTAACGCTCTCTCGCTACGAGAGTCGGGATTTCCCGATCACGTCTCAACAACGCTTGTGTACGAGCGTCGGAGAAATCCGACTTGGTTTTTTTTGTTTTTTTTTTTTTTTTGAAAATTCGCGGGGCTTTCAATATTTCCGTTATCCGAAACTAACGGCCAGAAATAGATTCTTCGGTCATTCTTAGCCTCGTTTCAGGCCATTAGGTCACTGTACTCTGCAGTTGGTGTATAGGCAGTGCAAAGTTCACGACCCACTAGCTCTGCAGCGAAGTAGACGACGGAAAAGCAAATGGCCGGACAACACTCGACATATCAGCGCTGTTCAACACGATCTCTTCCTTCAGTGTACATGGAGTGTGTGCAAGTTGGATTTTATGAAATTTCATTCAAAATATGACT
Organism: Monoplex corrugatus; assembly: GCA_030674185.1. Lineage (NCBI taxonomy): Eukaryota > Metazoa > Mollusca > Gastropoda > Littorinimorpha > Ranellidae > Monoplex > Monoplex corrugatus. The sequence goes on from JAPXFY010002331.1 coordinate 4,544, forward strand.
GTAGGAACTGATATATTGACCTGACTGTGTATTTTGTAAGACATTTTTCACTTGAAATTTTCTCTAATTTTACTTGTACCATTACTCAGCAACCATGAGAGTTAGACAGTTGAAATTTCAGTATGTTGTACACCAATCTTTTAACATATAACCTGCCAAATTTCAAAGCTCTTTGTTTTCATATGTTTGTATGAGAAGTTTTCTCATGACTGTAGTGTTGTGGAATATTCCTCGTTTGTAAGTGTTTAGTTTATTTGGGGAGATTGCGCCTGGAAAGACACAGAAAAAGGCGGTCATGCAGGATGAAGAAAAGCAACGAATAAATCCCCCATAAAAAACCCAAATTCGTTTGTTTACCTGTGTGAGCCTGGCTCATAGTTTACACACGTAAGTAGGGAAACAGCAACAACAACAACAACTACGAGGCAAATATCACAATGACCTATACAAATGGTGT